>VDFB02242275.1:0-15869 GCA_007258455.2 Sequoia sempervirens
TGTTCCACCCAACCACGTGGAGCCAAAGGCCCACCCCCCATGCTAGGAGATGACAAGAAAGACCCATAACCAAGTACAGTCAAGCGGAAGGCAACAATACTCAACAACATAAAAATAACAAGAATATCAAAAAGCTACTTCAAGAGGCTCGCAAGGCAAAAGAGTAACAAGGGATACTATAGGAAGAGTGTCATCGCATGGCCTTAACATGGGTTATCATGGCTGCCTCTCACTAGGCATCGGCCCCCATCTATGGTTATCCTGGTTGCCTCTCACTAGGCGTCGGCCCCATAGGGTGACACATGCGGGACCACTAAACTTTTGTGAGGACAAGGTAGTGATCTTTCCAACCATGGCCTTCTCAGCCCATCCTTAGTCTGTGAAAGCACTAATGGCATGGGCAAGGCATCTTACTTATCTTATTTAGTTTGTACCTACCCATTCCCACTAGTTAATTTTATTAGGTTATCACTTATTAAACAAACTCTTCCATGGGTTATCTAGGTTGCCCGTTTGTGTGTTGGCCCCCTTGAAGAGCCACTCTCCCTAGTAGCATCGAAAACAAACCTCATGACATCAAGGGGTGTACCAAATCACACAATGCACTAAAATCATGAGAACCAAGTACGTATGCAAGAAATGAACCTTCTCGCCCAAAAACCACATCAAAAGTGAACACCATGGTACAAGGTAACACCCACAAGAACTCAAAATCAGAAATAAGATCAATGAATCACAAAGATCCAACCGTGGGAAAATAATATAAATCAAGTTTCTCCATTGCCTCTAGAAGCCTAAAACACCGAATATCCACAAAATCCTACTAAAGGTAATTCAAACTCTTTGGGTTCCCAACCATCTCAAAATATGACTACAAGAAAGTCATCACATAAAGTCCTCTCATTTTCAAAATTAGCACAAGAGAAAGATTCACATCAAGGACCACAAAATTCTTGTATAAAAACAATCCACAATCACAAACGACAAGTGTAGAATAAGTGTAGCAACATCATAACGAAATCTTGAAACTCAATCAAAGCTAATATAAGAAACTCTATACAAAATCAACCACAATAATCAATGATCGACACGGTATTCAATTCATGCAATCCTTGCATCACAAACACAATTACTCCAAAGATTAAACATTACTTCCATTTTGTGCCATTACAACTCACCCATAATCCATTAATCCAACACATCAATCCAATAGTGAAAAATCGACAATACAACCAATCATCTTTAAGAATGACCTAATCAATCATATCGGATACTTGTATAATCCTTACCGAAGAATAATAATGCAACTCTCAACAAACTATTGTGCCACCGTCAAAATATCCTTTCTTTTCTATAACATAATTAAAGATTACTCTATAAACGAAATTTATCTCATAAGATGTTCATTAACTACTTCTTATAAAACAAAACAAAAGAAGAATAACATTCTTTAATATAAGCAAGGAAATCTAACCCAACATACTTAATCAAATCCCTTTTAATTGTTTAATTTATATCTAAATCAATATTTAGCCGTATAGGCTATCTCAGGTGAACTTTGCTCCTAATTTTTGTCGACTTCCCAGGTATGCTTTCCCAAGTGGCTAGGAAAAAGGTGTATGTGTTGTTTTCCCCATTTTGGTGAACTTTGGTCAGAATTTTTGTCAGCCTTTTTTAGCTCTCCATCACCGGGGAAAAGGTGGCGGATTGTTTTTTTTTTAAAATAAAAAGCGTTTGGCGTGACGATAGAGAAGGCCAGTGAAATAGCATCAACATTAATTGTTGTATGCTTTCCGTGTAGTGGTGATGGGTGCAAGTAACATTTGTCTTTAAAGTCCTCAGAAAAAAAAGCGAATGTTTGTGCAATTTTTGATAATGCATTGTTGGGTGTCATTCTCTGGGTTTATCTTGTTGTTCAAAATAATGTGGACCTAGGAGGGACATCTTTGTGAAGGTGCAAGTGCGTTCATGGGCTGTGGAATTTTTGTGAAGGTGGGTGGAGGTTATTTTGAGTTTTTTGCATGTGTCAATGGTTGTGTGGGTTGCAATAATTGTGTGCCCATTTTTTGCAAGTGGTGGCAAAAGAACGGAGGGCAGAGAAAGAAAGCGGGAAGAGGTGTATTTGAAGGAAGCAAGAAGAGGTGCATATTGAAAAAACCATTTGTCATCGTTATTTCTTAAACATCTTATGTTATTTTCCAAAGGGGATTGTTGATTGCTACTCTGTAGCTTAGTGTAAATTGTTTGGTTTATGGTTTATGTGAAGCCTCCATGGGTTGAAGGAAATATTGTCTATTTTTTGCATTTCCTGTGTTGAATTCATGTGTTTTTTGTGGGCTTTTTCATCTAGGTTACTCTTGAAACCAATATTGTGTCATTGTGTGGATTAATGTTGAAAAGACTGTATAGTTTTGTGGGTTTTGGCATGTGGGTGACCATTGGCTATATTATTTCATTTATGGCTTTCTTTTTGTGTGAATGGTTGTAAAATAGTTAATCTAGTGTGTTTTTGGAGAATTTTTCCATCTAGCTTGTTGTTGAAACCAGTATTGATTCATGTATGCTTCATGTTTTGTGGTGAAGGTTTTGAATCGGTCTGTTATTGGGAGCTTTATGTGTTTTGTGTGTTTTTCATACATGTCACTATTGAAAGGCATGTTTTTTCTAGTGATGGTTGCAACGCATTGAGATAGTTAATGTTATACAAGTTGTGTTGTTTTAGGGTATATTGTTACCTTTTTGAAAAGGGTTTGTTGAGAAAAGACTATAGTTTGTTCACAATGGTTTGGCTTTTGTGGGGATGTTTTTGTATGGGTTTGTCACTGTGATTTTTAGTGTTTTGCGAGTTTGGCCATCTAGGTAGCTATTGATAATAATACTATTTTATTTATGGCATTCATTTTGTGGTGATGGTTGCAATGCAATAAAATAGTTAATGTTATGTGGTTCATGTTGTTTTGCATAGGGCATTGTTCACTATTGTTCTCTACCTTAGCCTATATTGTTTCATTTATTGCTTCCATTTAGCATGGTCGGGGAAAAGGTGGTTGATTATTTTATTAATTTTTATATGAAAGCATTTGGTGCATTGATAGATAAGGTGAATGAATGGTATCATCTATATATATGTATATATATGTGTGTGTGTATATTTGTATAACAGTGAGACACGAAAGTAAAAATATACTTATTTCTCAAGCAAAGGTTTTCAAAAATACCTGATGTGACCAAACATAGAGTGTACAACATTACCTATTTTATTCTGTTGCAACTGTAACTAGAAAATGAAAGCCATAAATTAAACATCATTGGTTTCAACAATGAGATCAATGGCAAGCCAAAGATCTCTTAATGCAAGTTCTTCGCTTTCATCTGTTATTCATAATGTGTTTGAAGATAAAGAAGAATATGTTGATAGCAAAGGCAATTTTAAGTTTCCCGAAATAAAGATTTCAGATTTGTATCCTAAGAAAGGCATAAAATCTAGGACTATGAAGTCATTTAGGCAATCTAAGCTTAATCTTTGAGTTTCAGGAGAAGGAATTTTCCCAATATACCTACCTTTCCTATTGCCTGAAGATATCAAAAGATGGAAAGATAAATGATTCTTTCATGTTCATTTCTCATAAGTTGATATCATTATCCACCCACATTTCAACTATGATATAGGGGATGAGTACTTTGCTACCCTAATAGATACGTGTTGCAGACTATGGGATCAAGCTGTAATTATTGAATTTAGGGGTAGGCTGACTAGAGCCCAAGAAAATGATGAGACAAAGGGTGATATGGATGAATCTCTGTACATCCAAATTTCACAATAAGTTTATATGATAAGTATGTACAATATGCATTTTGTTTTATTACTTCAGATTAAGGGTGTGATTCTTCAGCCATAATCTGTGTATGCCACTATAGGTGGATGATGCATATATAGGTTATTGAATATTGTGTTTCCTCCTTCAAATTTTCTAGTGGGGGTATCCTTTCTAGAAGGCAACTGTAATGTTCTATAATTTGGAAGAAATATTGATCATACTGGTTTTGATATAGGATTTCCTATGATAGAAAGACTTATTAACCAGACATCTGCACCCAAATTTTAGAACCTACCAGTACCCTCCAAAGGTCTATTTTTAGACAAACCAAGAACATAGTCTAGAAGAGTGTTGAGTATAGAATTAATATCTTTACTAGAAGAGACACTCTTGGAGCAACCTGTAGCATCAACCAGTGGTAGACCTAGTTTATCCCATATATCCAGGTCTCATTCTTTATCAAGACATGTTCCAAGTTCTAACTATAAACCATACAATGATTATAATCCTGAAGAAGCCGTAGGATCTTCTCATCACCTCTCATTTAGACATCATCCCTCCATAAATCCATATCCCTCTAGATCTTCTTTAGCTACATTATCTGACCTTAGTAGTAATCCTGAGTTGATGGACAAATTGGCAAGAGAGGTCAGTCAAAAATTGGCATTGACTCCCAAAGAAGATGAACAACAAGGCGATAAAGGAAAAGGGATAAAAATTACCAAAATGGCAGAAAAGAGTTGTATGCTAAGAGAGTGTCTCCCAAAGGAATGCCTTCCAAGAGTAGGCATTGAGAAGAGAAATAAGTATAAAATAAAGGCTAGAGGTGTTGAAAAAGAAATTGTTGACTATGAACCAGGAAAATGGCCAACCCTAGAAACTTTTACTGTGATAAATTCTAATAAGAATTTATGGGGAAGATATGAAGCCAGACTTCATGTAGAACTTGGAGAAAAATAGAAGAACTCTAAGGCCCAAAGAAATTGGATGGCCCAGTGGATGATATCTGCTCAAGATAATCTGGATGATATGGCTATAGATATTAGAGATATAAAAAATACTAGTATCATTAATTAGGGAAAATTAGCACATATTAGTCAATTACAGCATAAGATGGAATCCTCAGTCTCAAAAATAGAAAGACAAACTTCTTCTTTGTTGAATGAAACTTTTGGTCTAAGTTATCAACTAAGGAATGTTCAACAATCAGTTCAAGAAATGGCATCAACCCAGCATAATCATGAAGAAAAGAGATGTTGAATATAGTCAAGCCGTACTTGAGTCTATGGCTAAAAAGTTGGAAAAGATAAGGAAAGCAGCAAAGAAAATTAGAAAGACTCAAACTAGCTGAGAAAGCTCTTCAAAAAAAGATGGTCAAAAGAAGCAAAAAGGGAAAGCACTAATTGCAACAAGAAAACGAAAAAATCTCATAGTTCAGAGAAGAAAGAGTTTATTCTCTAATGAGAAGGAAGAAATTATTAAATCTTCTCTAAGATCTATTGAAGTATCTTCTTCTACAAAGACTACTGCTTCAATGCCAAAAGTAAAAGAGCATAGTTTAATTATTCAAGAGCATGAAAGAGATTGGCTTCAAGAACTTGATAGTCCTGTTGAAAATGAAGAACCAAGTTTTGTAGATGAATCGATGTTTTCGCCTATAGATTAGTCAACATGGAATATTAAAACTCTAGAATGGGAGCATAAGTGGGAGCTAGATCTAAGGATAGAGCCAGAACAAGAATTAGAATCTGAGTAACAGATGTAGCCAAAGTTAGAACCAAATTGGAATACAGGATTAGAACCAAGGTATGACACATATCCTAACGAAGAAGAAGAAGATTATCTGATTGAAGAAAATTCATTCCAATAACATACTAAAGATCTCAATCGCGTAGATAGTTTAATTACTAATCAGTCTTTAGAACAGTCTAGTTAGTGTCCAAAGGTCCTTTGTAAACCAATAATTAGTGTTAAATTAGAAGGTTTTAGTCAGAGTCTTTTTGCACTTTTAGATACAGGATCCACAATTAGCATTTCCCAAAGTCATGCTTTACCATCTGTATATTGGGATAGCCAGTAGATTGTAGTCAAAGGATTTGGAAATATCATAATTGTGCAGAATAAAGCTACTAATATCCTTGTACGTATAGATGACTTTAGCTCTCTTTGTAATTTTTGGCAAGATAATAGTATAGATACTGATGTCCTCTTAGGTTGGAATTTTTTGAGTCAATTTGAACCATTTTCATTTCTTTCAACGGGGGTAATATTGGGAAATCATAGGAAAATCAAGTATCTTAATCCTCTAGAAAAGGTTGAGTCTGTCCAAGTCATTGGAAGATTTGATATGAATGAGAATCTTCTCCCTAAAGATCCTCAAGATTCTGCTATTCATAAAATTAAAGATCTTCCTAAAGGATGTCAAAGAGAGATTTTAGAAGATTATTTCTTCTATAATCCAGTACCTATATTTCAGTACCAAGGATGGGGAGATATTCATGTTGTACCAGGTATGAAACAAATCCATATCTTATCTCCATTAATTACAAAAGTCCAATTAATTATCTTAAAGCACTTGGTTAGAAAGTATACGGAGGTCCATATTATCTTTAGTTGTAGAGATATTATGAGGCATTTTCCATATGGATCCCACCAATTGCAAGATTTAACTTCAATATTTAGTCCATCCTGTAAAATCTTGTTATGCCAAATGACTCCCTTCAAGGCTAGTACTGAAGAAAATACTCTTATGTTCATATTAAATTTAGTAGTCCATTTCCCATACAACCAACTTGAGTGGATAATACGACATGAGGATACAAAGATTATTGGAAAATGGTATGATCCAGTCATGTGTCAATTTACTGCCAAAAGATTAAGCACTATTATTCATATCACTACCTATTTGATTTCGAGAATATATTTCGACAAACTGGCATTCATCTTTTACCAGAACTTGGAAAATGGCATATTCTTTATGGATGCGAAAATGGATGAAGATTTGGCATGAAGAGTATAATCTTATATATAGTTATGTAAATAAATAAAATAAATAAAGGGTGGCATATTTTAGCTAGCGCAAGGGCTTGTCTATGTCGTGATGTTAGCCATGTTAAGATCTGACAATAAGATGCAACCCTGTTTTAAAAAGCAAGATCCTTGTAGCCACTTATAGGTGTTAAGTGGGTCATTCTCACTTTACGGTGTCATAAAAGTGAAAAATAAATATTGTAAATATATAATATGTTTAGGATAAGGTCATAGTAGAATAAAATATTATGGAGAAAATAAAAGTTAAATAGGGACAAAAATTCAAAAGGTGGGGAAATTTCTAGACAAATCCCATATGGAGGTAGAAAAATCTTGTACTCAAAAATTTTATTCACATGGTGGACCCTTGTACTAAAACTATTATCTTGTACAAAAGATTCCCACATGTAAAAAATATTTTGTACACTACCCAAAAAGTAAAAATAGATAATATCTATGGAAAATATTCTAGTGGATATTTTCATAGATATTTCTAGTCCTCTCCATAATATGGACAAATAAATAAAGGTTGTTGAGAAAATCAAGGACTGACAATGTCTGCCATGTGGCAAGATAATCCTCCTTTCATTTTCTAGAGAAATGAACTATTAGAATAGGTAAAAGGTTTTGGTGACTGGATTTCTAGGTCATCTGAAGCCTATAAATAAGGCCCCAAGAGCTCATTTGAGCCATTCGATGTTTGGATCTCAAGTTTCCATAGAGTCTTAGAGTCTTAGAGATTGGGTCTTGAGTCCATAAGTCTAATAGTCTGGTGTTCAGCATATCAGACGTATGCTCTCTCATGTGCTTCGAGCAATCTGGATGATCAGAAATATGACTATGCCAAAACATATCTGTAATATCTTTTGAGTTAATGAGATCATTTCATTTATGAAAATATTTGTTCTATCTTAATTCCTTGTCAAAATTGTGCTTCAATTTGAGTTGGGATCAGAACATTAGTGCTCATTGTGCTATTGTTTTGGCATCAATACTACTACATCTTGATTGGTATCAGAGCTTCCGTGTGTGTTGTTCTAGTTTCATTCTAAATTGGTATCAGAGCCATATATATATATATGTGTGTGTGTGTGTGTGTGTGTGTGTGTGTGTGTGTATACATATATATATATATATATATATATGTATATATACATATATATATGTATATATACATATATATATGTATATGTACATACATATAATTAAATATATATATTCATACATACATATATCTTTTGTCACATTACATACATACATTCATACATACATATATATATATACATACATACATATATATTCATATCGTACATTTATATATTAAATATACATGCAATACATACACATATATATATATATATACATATATATATATGAATATCAGTTTAATACTTGAGGATATCCATGTGGATATTTGTTTAGTAATGAACATTTCTTTTGGTTGGTATTACGAACCAAAATGGATATTAATTTCGGGATTTGGTTTGGGATTAGCACGGCGCGGAAAATTAAACTAAAAATATTTTTAAAAAATTTGCTTGGATTTTAGAAGTTGCAGCTTGTGGTTGATGATTTTTGACTGCAGATTTAAATCAAGCGAAAGGGTTTATAGAAACATTGTCAAATTTCCACCAATATAAATTTTTCCTTATTTTGAATTAAATAAATAATTATTATCGATTTTCTACCTACATTACGTCTAAAGTCTTGATTGATAGGCTGATTGAAAACCACATAAGCTTTCAAAGCTAACGCGTTTTTAAATCTATGAGAGATGCACCCATTCTACATCTTACATCTTATAGGATTAAAAAGCGTAGATTTCATATTTTTTTTGACCAAGTTATGGTGATCAGACATAGATTTTTTAATAATTTTGAAAAGTTCTAATAAAAAAACCATAACTAATTATTTACGTGGAAAAAAATTACAAAAAAAAATTTGGCACATTTGGGCATGTGTCCTCTACTTATATTGAAAAATTAAAAAAAAAATTATGTTTTTCTCGTACTTAGGGTGGTCAGACATACACCTGCTTCTTATCTTTTTCTTGAAAATTTAGTACCACTGCATTGAAATTTCAAATTTTCTCAAAACAATTTTACTTTTTTCCAAAAAAGGACTAGTAACCTAGATACTACATTCAATTTGCTACAACTTTTGTTCTTACATATTTTTCAAATTATGTTAATAACCTATTCAAATTTTATGTCAAGTTTCCTAACTTTGATTTTCTAAATTTTCATCGCCACTTAGAGGCCTATTTTAGACCCCCATGATCTTGCATTGACCCTGAAGCAGAATACATAGTTGATGCCTCATGTTGCTCTCAATTTCTCTAGATGAAACAAACATTGAAAGATATTCGGGTAGAATATTCAAAACCTATTTCCATTATGTGTGATAATTTCAGTGCAATCAATATTTCTAAGAATCCAATTATGCACTCAAGAACCAAACACATAGCTATTAAGTACCATTTATTGAGAGAAAAAGTGAGTGAAAAGAATTTCAACTTGAATATGTGAATACTGGTGAGTAAATGGCTGATATCCTTACCAAACCATTGCCCAAAGAGTGATCTAAAGTTAGGATCTAAGACTATTGCATGTGAATAATAACTTTTACAACGATTAAATTGAAGGTCTTTAAAACGTAATTACATAATTGAAATACTTAAACAAACATAGTAATAGTAAAGTGATAAATAGAATAAGAGAGAAAGAAGAGAGAAGACAAGAAATAACAAGTTGATAACATAGTTCACCAAACGATTGTCTCTGGGTCCATCTCCAATAGAGTGACTGATCCTTGATTATTGGTGCAAGGGCACCAAATCAACTCATGTAAATATGGTCAATTGATAGAATTTAGGTTGTTTTGAGTCTTTTTTCATCCAATAAGGTCATAATAGACCATTCTTGATGTAATTTTAGTCATTTGTGTTCCATTTTGTAAAAGGTGTAGAATCTTGCAAATGTTGTCAAAATGTAAAGTTGAAAAATACCAAAAATGCAAAAAGTGGAAGCCCAATGGTCAACTAAGTTCAAAAGGTAATTTGGGTCAATTTTTTAGTTGGTTTTTGGTGTCGAAGTTTTAAATACAATGTTTTTGGGTCGAAGACAAGCTCTATTGAAGATTTTGTTGAAGAAGCAATAAGAAATCTCCATTTTTTGTGTGATTTCAGCCAATTTTGTTGCTACATAAAACTTGTATGGCCTGTACGGCTTGAGAGTGATGTCAAGTTGATTTGAATTGATGTAGGAAATTCATATGTATATATATGTGTATGTATATGAATATATATATATATGTATGTATGTATATGTGTTTATGAATATATATATATATGTATGTATATATTTATATACATATTTATATATATTTATATACATTTATGTATATATATATGTATATACATTTATGTATATATATATATGTATATACATTTATGTATATATATATATGTATATACATTTATGTATATATATATATGTATACATATTTATATACATTTATATATATATATACACTTATATATATACATACATATATATTCATATACATATATATATGTATGTATATGAATATATATATATGTATGTATATATTTATATACATATTTATATGTGTATATACATTTGTATATATATGTATATACATATTTATATGTGTATATATATGTATATACATATTTATATGTGTATATATATTTATGTATATATATGTATATACATTTATGTATATATATGTATATACATTTATATATATATATATTGTAATCAATGATTTTGGTTTGCCCCTAACAATGCTTTGCACCTCTTAGGGTTTTTCACCTAAAAGGAGAAAGGGGAATTGGATGGGGGACCAAAATACAAAGGTTTACACTCAAGACTAATGTTAATGATATGTATTAAAATGTCTTACTATTCTGATCTAAAATTGAAATGATTTAATGATGTAAAACTATGAAAATGTGAAGTGCTAGAAAAAATAGTGTGATATGCAGAAATGCCTAAGAATGCAACTAAATGATGAAATAACATAACAGAATGAAAGAGATGCACCTGGAATCAAAAGTTTGATGTTGGAAGATTTTGGAATTCTGAGGAATTTGAGTGGAATGTTGACTAGGACACTTAGGCCAGTCTGAGTGACTTAGTCCACTTGCAGATTTCAGGAAACTTTGTCAGAACGGGAATCTGTCAAATGGGTATCCAGAAATGTCAAAATTAGTTTTCAGACCCAAAAGCAGGACTAATTCACCCCTGGTGGAGACTTAGTCCACCTGTAGATTTCAAGAAATTCAAGATAGAATCTTGTAGTCTCAGGTCTTCACTTCCTTTTCCGGTAGGTGTTTGTACTTAATTCTGCAGGAAATAAGGCAGAAAGTCTCTCCAAACTTGAAATAAGGTGATGTTGACTTGATTGACTTGATGCACTTTTGAATCACTTTTAAACACCTATTGCTTGATAAATCTACATACAAAGTAACATGAAAAAGGGGAAAAATGGTTGAGGGTTAGAGAATAAGTATTTTCTTTGGTCAAATCCCACTTTGGTAATCAAACCCTAAACAATGAAAAGAGATGAAAAGAGAGTGATAAATAGATAACATGCAAATGTCATAAACTTACCACACCATTGTGACTCAAATCTAAAGATATGTAATGAAGAACTCTAATAGCTTGACTTGATAATGCTTGATTTGCTTGAATGCTTAATGAGTGCAAGAGATTGTATGTGATTTGGAGATAGATGATTGTAGGATATAGGAGATGTAAAATGAGTTGAAAAACCCTTATTTACACTTGACTTTACTAAAATTTCCTGAAAGTAACACATCACAAGCCGACCTCAAGGGCTAGAGGACAAAATCCTACTAGAAATTTAAAATAAGTTTGAGTTTTGTGCCAAAAAGGACTAAGTCACCCCTATGGGTGACTTGGTCCCACTTAAGCAAGTTAAGTGGGTGTCAGGAATTTTGGGCATTAAAAGTTTTACAATGGGAGGAATATCCTTAACAACACACTTGAAAACGGTCAGAAAGTGTATTAAGGGGTCATTTAGACATGAGAAAGGGTTGAATTAGTGAAATTAAGCCTAGAAAAGCGTGAAATCTAGTTACAAGTCTTTACAACACTTCAAAATAGAACTTAATAAGTGATGAAAAGGTGATTTTTAGGTGAATTGTAATGAATAGAGTCTAGAAAAGTGTAGAATTTTTTTACAACACCTTCACAAGACATCATAATTTGAATGTTTTAAGCCACATTACAACATTAAGCCTAGGAAAAATCAAGTCAAATCCCATTAGAAAGACTAAAGTGACCATAAAAATGTCAACTATACATTTTTTTTGCGACACATTAAGCCCCCACTTTAGTGAGAGTATGAACTTGCTTCAAACTCTCGCTAAAGTAGCTCAACATGCACATCGAAAGAGATCCTAATGTGCTCATGTTGGTAAGATGAAACAACAATAATCAAGAGGGATGATCAAGCCCCCAAGATCAAGATCTCATGACAAACCAAACATAAGAACAAAATAAACATGCATGATGATGAAAAGGAATGAAAGTTTCGATCATCTATCCAGCTTGTTGTGGATTAGATCTAGGCTGATTGTTTGAAATAAGAAATGTGAACTCACTCTGGTAGGGCATGATTGTCCACTAGGTGAAAGCCCAAGTATACTCACTCTGGGGCCATGGAACTTTTGATTTTCCATAGGGTGCGAAATCCCAAAAGGTGAGAAACATATGCTAGTTGGTATGCACTCAAACACATAGGTGGCTATGGGGAAATTCATGCCTCGGAATGGGCTTCCCACTCAACCATATTAAAGTTACACCTCCTGATAACTTTAACAAGGTTCCACAAAGGAAAATGTCAGTTCATGCTTCACGAGACAAAGAAATCTTTGTATGCTTAGAAATCATGAACAAAGAGGATAGTACCACAAGCATGCAAGTTGTGTTATGCAAGGTGGAAAAAATGTAAACAATGTAAAATGCTTAAAAGATGTTCAAAGGATTCTTGTTAAAAGTTTATGTGAGGTCTACTTAGGGAACGGTGTATACAAATCTTCTAAGAGAGGACCCGATCCGAAAAGAACAAATATTCATAACTTAGGGGATCTTTGATTAGTAATGCATCCAAGGACACCAAGAGGAGCGTAATATGCTATGATAGATCCCACACTTGTAAATACAATGCACTAATGTCATCCAAAAAGTGGAAAATGCATGCATTATGAAATAATAAAGGCTGCACTAAATTGAGAAAAATGCAAAATGAAATGGTAATGTATGCCCCCAATTTAAAGTGTACACATGGATTACGTGAGTAATTACTTTAAAGAGCAAAGGAAAATGAAAAAAGAAAACAAGACATGAGGCCAACTCAAAATCTCTATGCCAAGTCATATGTTTTCCTAAGTTAGGTTGTGTCATGTAAACAAAAAAAAGAACAAAATGTCACAGGGAGTTGCCCTAGAGAAAGAGAAAACACACCAAACACATAAGGAATCTATGGATTTGGGGTCAGTATATTCATTGCTATAATGTTTTGTAAGGAGCTCAGAACTATCATCATTCCCCGAATACATAGAACTAGAAGAATGACACAAAATGAGAAAAAACAAAGAAAAAGAAAGATCTGTTTGGGTCAACATGGAAGAGACATGAACCCTCAACAATTTGCATCATCCCCAAAAGGAGAAACACAAGCAAACAAAAAATGAAAAGGAAAAAGAAAAGTAAAATATTTTGGGTCAACATGAGGGAGACATTTTGGTCTCAATGCCTTGCATCATCTCCAAAAGGAAAAGACTAAAGAAAAAATGAAAAAGAAAAATGACCTTTTGGGTCAACATTGAAGAGATATAGGGCATCTGAATTTTTTGCATCATCCCATAAAGGGAGAACCTAAAAAAGGAAAAAGGAAATGTATGACAAATAGAAGAATAAAGGTACAAATAGAGGAAGTGTACAAAGAGGGAGAACATCAAACACATGATACGAGGGAACATGATACATACATCAAAAATATATATATATAAAAGGCTAGTAAGGCAAATACAATTCAACCATTAACCAGGGAAATGGCTTCTCTAGCTTGATAAGTACAAGTGGAAGGGAACTAACATAGTTAAGAGACAAGAACAAATGCATTACTAGGATAAGGCTAACAATTACTTACCTCCATAGAGTGTAAGCCAAGAATGAGCCCAAATAGGATATGGGAAAGGATCATGCAAGAGTGAGAATGGAAAATTCTACAACTATGGCATGATAAGGGGGATTTAGTGTTTAAGGGATGATGGGAAAGCATTCAGTATCAGTGAATTGATATGTGTTCAAACTTTCATCCAATGTTTGACATTCATCAGTGTGGTGTCCAAGAACATGATGATATTTGCAAAATGGTATGTCAAAATGTTTGGGACAAATAACCAACCTATTCATAGATGGTAAGAGTATAAGGCCTTAGTTAAAAATAAGTTGAAGTCTCTTTTCACATTCAGGTGGAGAATGTGTGGGAAACTTGATTTTTTTCAATTTGTAAGGTCGTTTTCATTTGCTAGACTCTCCTTTTTCATGAATGGAAGGAGGAAGAGGACCTGTGGGGATCCTAGCATCTTTGTCAGTAAAATCAAGTAATGGTTGTTCAGATGGAAGGACAATCAAAGATCATTGTACCGTCATCTCGAAGTCTCCAATATTCAAAAGGAGGCTTGTTGTCATGAGGGGGATCTCGATATCCTAATCCTATTGTGTTTTCTTCTTGTGGTTTTTGTTCAAAGAGTTGGTGGATGTTATGTTCAGTTGTTCTATCACAAATTTGTTTGCTTAATATAGTAAAGCCCTTGCCATAGGTTTCTTCAAGGTTGATGGGAGTGTTTGTAACTTTTTTGTCATAAAATGGTTGTGAAGGTGCTTGTTGAGAGGAACTAGGTCCACCTAATGGAGGGAACTTAGGTCCTGCAATTGTTTCAGGGTAAAGATAACCAAATGTATCAAGGGGTGCAACAATAGGGAGAGTTTGTGACCCCATGGATGGGTAAAAGGCTGCATTGGCTTCAAGGTTATCAAGACATTCATTGGAGAACTTATTCGTGCTATTTTCATCTTCTCCAATGATGTCTACATCACGAGGAGGAAAATCATGAGGAGTTGGAGGAGCATGAATACGCTCAAGATCGTTAGGATCATAGCCAAAGGCACAATTGGACATGTCTACTAAGGATTTCAAGGAATTCCAAATCTTATCAAATGAAAAGGACATGATGCAAGAGAAATGAAATGTAGGAAATGGTAAATCTAAAAAATCTGACAAAGTACAAAGACAGAAAATAGAATTACAAAAAATGCAATGCAAAATATGCAAAAGTACTAAGTCGCCCAGGTGGTGATTTAGTCCTACTGATGATTTTTTTGTGTTTTTTTAGAATTTTTAAATGCAATTCTATGTCTTTCAAATTCACAAATGCAACTACAATATGTAAATGCAGATTTTATGTGTTTTTTAATGCAAAATGATGCAAGAGTGCAAGCTAATATGAACTTTTTCGCTAATGTAATTGAAAACTCTAGGATGCACTTTAACCAATGCAAGATGAAATGCAAGTGAAACCACATATGCTCTTGAAAATCAAAAAGGAATAATGTTCACAAGAGGTAGGTTCACCAAAATATAAACAATGATTTTGGTTTGCCCCTCACAATGCTTTGCTCCTCTTAGGGTTTTTCACCTAAAAGGAGAAAGGGGAATTGGATGGGGGACCAAAATGTAAAGGTTTACACTCAAGACTAATGTTAATGATATGTATTAAGATGTCTTATTATTCTGATCTAAAATTGAAATGATTTAATGATGTAAAACTATGAAAATGTGAAGTGCTAGAAAACAAAATGTGATATGCAGAAATGCCTAAGAATGCAACTAAATGATGAAATAACATAACAGAATGAAAGAGATGCACCTGAAATCAAAAGTTTGATGTTGGAAGATTCTAGA
>VDFB02242278.1:0-26188 GCA_007258455.2 Sequoia sempervirens
AAGAGAGGCTATTGTAGAGGGTCTCAACATGATCCCATAGCCTCATACAGAGAGTCTGTAAGCATCACGATTTCTAAGAAATATCCCTTCAAATATTGCTATATTTTATTACTTTGGACTCTTAAGGGAAATTGCCGGTCCAATGTAGCTCAAAGTGATTAATTGTATTTGGGTGTAAAAGAGGAATATTCCTAGCGTAAACGTACCCATCCAGACGTGTTGAATCAGTCTATTTGGTCGTATGAGTTGCAGAACGAAATTTGCACCACTTTGCAACTTTACACTACTTGCATTTGATAACTTTTTCCTCAACTGAAAACTCGTCACCACGGGAAAATGCCTCCGATATAGAAAAAACTAAGAGAGGTTATTGTAGAGGGTGCCAACATGATCTCATAGCCTTAGAAAAAGAGTATTTAAGCATCACGGTTTCCGAGAAATATCCCTTCAAAAATTGTTGTCTTTTAGCACTTTAGACTCTTAAGGGAAATTGCCGCTCCAATGTAACTCAAAGTGATTTGGCGTATTTGGGTGCAAAAAAGGACCATCCTTAGTGTAAACGTACCCATCCAAACATGTTGGAACAGTCTGTTTGGTTGTACGAGTTGTAGAACGAAAGTTGCACCACTTTGCAACTTTACACTGCTTGCATTTGACAACTTTTCCCTCAACTGAAAACTCCTCATCTTGGGAAAATGCCTCCAAGATAGAAAAACCCAAGAGAGATTATTATAAAGGGGTCCAAATTGATCTCGTAGCCTCAGACAAAAATTTTGTAGGCATCACAGTTTTTGAGTAACAACCTGTCAAAGATTGTTGCCCTTTTGCATTTTACACTCTTCAGGGATTTCGCCAGTTGAACGTAGCTCATATTGCTTCAACCTGTTTGAGTACGAAAGGGGATTATAAATAACCCAAATGTTCCCATTCAGATATGTTGGAACAGTTGGTTTGATTGTACGAGTTGTAGAATAAAAGTTGAAAAAAAAACAACTTCTAGGTTGCTAGTGGTATAATTACCATTAATTATTCAAATCTCTATAAAGTTTGACCAAACCAAAGGAATTTGAAAGCTAACTCAATTATCTAATCATACCACACATGTGAAAATCATAATAAGGCCGTATAAACCGTATAAAAGCAAAAGAACAACACAAAACATTCGAAAAACACAAAAATCTTCTTCCTCAAAGATGCAAATTCTTCTTTTCAACTTCTCCAACCCTGAGGTCATGTTTATAAGATTTATTTATGCCCTTAAAAGTAGTTTTCAGTCTCCAACTGAACTCCAACTAACTTTTAACAACATTTTAAACAGTTGTCATTACAATTGAAAAGTTGTCATTGACAACATTGAGAACATTTGACAATTTTTTACATATTTTACCCAAACGACCCACAAACTTCCAAAATGACTCTAAATGATCATTAATAGTATAAAATGACCTTATTAACATGAAACAACACAAAATAAGACAAAACTCGAACTTTGACTCTTGGAGGCATAATAGGCATGTGGGTGCTTCTGCACCAAAACATGATAATTATCATTAGTCTGCTTTCTAAAAAATGCTACATGAAAGGAAACATGAATCTGTGAGAGAGGAGGAGAAAAAAATAGTAATATTTTCTATGGACTATAAAGGATATATGATATTTTTTGAATTTCAATATGTAATGATAATCTAATATTGGTGCAGAGCACTATGTTCCTCTATTTTGAGGATTGGTCTAGTTAGGTTTATGTTGTCAAATAAGGCCATGTTAGGCCATCATGTAATGTTTATTTTAGTTTTTGATTCTAGGTGGGGTTATTATGTAAATGTTGCTATAATGCAAAAAAATGTTGTCATGGAAAAAATTGAAAATTAGAAGGAATGCCAATGGTTAAGTTGGTTGGAGAGGTAGTTGAAGAGGTTGGGTCATTTGTTTTTTTTGTTAGGGGCTTAAATAGGCCTCCCATAAACTGAGGAAAGAGTTAGATGTTTGAATGTGAAGAAAAGATCATTAAAAATTATGTTTTCTCAGTAATTTTATGAGTTTTGCATTGTTTTATGAGGATTCGAGGTTTTGTTCGAATCCAGACAGACATATCTTGTTCTAACAGTGATTGGATCAGATGTAGGACTATGTTAACTTTGATTTTAATCCATTCTTGTGGAATTACTTTGAGTTTCAAGCAGCTTAGAGCAATTTTCTATAAATAGGTCTGTATTTGTTCAATCAAGGGTTTGAGAGGGTAATATGATGAAATAGGCCATTCCACCTATTGTACTTGTTGTATATTAGTGTAATGGGCCTAGTTGGAGTATGTGTATGTGTAGGAGGAAGAATTTAGCGCTGGAAAAGTTATTTGAGAAGGTTTCCCATGTTGCCCTAATGGAAATATACAGTTTTAGGCCTTAAAAATAAGGCTAGAAGTGGTGAAAAGAAGAAATTTATTAAGAACAAGTTAGAATAGGTTGGAAATAGTGTGAAAATATGAATTTTTATGAGATACAAGGTTTTCAAAGGCAGGGGAAGTCATTTGTATGTTTGGGCATGAAGCCCTAGTTGAGAAAAGAGGGTTTTTGAATGGAAAAGTGAGGTTTTAGAGTGTAAAAGTGGGTAAAGTTTGGGGGCAGCATAATTTGAAGAATTATTAAGCTTGTGCAGGCTGAATGAAGAATGTTTGAAGTGGTTTTAAGGTTTTATGTGGTCTGGAGATGGGTTTTTCAATAAACCCTTGGCTATTTTGTGAAAAATGAGGGTTTCAAGGAATGGGACTCTAGAAGGCAAGTTTTGAACAAGAAGTTGGAGAATTTGTGGTTTTGGAGGTAGTTTAATATCTTTATAGTGATATCTTGGGTTGGCAGCAAGTGTGGAGGTGTGTTCCTTTGTAAAAGTGGGCTAATTAGAGCTCTTTTCAACATAAAAGCTTAGTTTGTGAGGAGTTGGTCCAAAGTGACCATATGAGATTTTTTGATATGCTTGGGTTGGGCATAATGGGTGCTCAAAAAGGTGCATATTCTAAAGGTTTCTTAGATAGTTTGAGAGTTGAGATAAAAAAATAGAGGTTTGGACACCTACTAGGTGAGTAGGTCTGAATTGTGGAACTTGTGGAGTAATCACCCTTATTAGGGATTGAAGGTTGAAAGTTTGATTTCTTCAAGTGAATTTGAGTTTGGATAGTTGAGGAACTCCTTGTCATTGCATCAAATATGAAATATGTAGTGCGAGACAATGACATTTGTGTATTTAAACTTTAAAGTTAAAATGTTAAACTTTACCATTGTTCTTATCTTCAAAGTTGTTTAAACTATATAATATAAACATAATATAACTAAGTAATATATAATATAATTTAACCATTATTCATTATATTTGATTGTGAACTATATAAAATAACCATTATTTTTTATGCTATTGTACATTGATATTTAACCATTGTTCAAGATTAAATTTACATAGACTTTAAAGATGCACATGAGGAACAAATTATTTGATTCTCAACTTCTGTATATCAAATTATCCAATAATCAAGTGTATGTCCATATACAAAAAATGACATCAATTCCAACTCAAATAAAGTTTTACAAAATATGACATATGCCATCTCGATATCTATTCAAAATATACATGCCAAAATGTCTATCTCATCCTAAACTACTGGTGGATCATCAAAATGGAGCCTCTTTGAAACACTCTTTGGCTCTAAAGGCAGCTGCACAAGAAAAATTCAAACCACAATTGAGATTAGTTATATTATATAATTTAAAATCGAATAATTAACATCAAAATCAATATACATTGAATGATAATTGAATTCTAATAATGAAATCTCGATTACCTCATATATATATATGTCTCTTCAAAGGGTCAGGAGTCCTAGAATATGCCCCTCTCAAAGAACCAATCAAACCAAATTTTGAAATGTCAATCTATATATGTGAACAAAAACATAAAATTGATACAAGTTAGCATACAATTGTCGATAATAGGAACACATTTACCAAACACAAAATTAAAAAAAATTAAAAAAATACCTCTTTAGGCATCTCTTTTTCTTTGTCTTTGTGATCAGGTGAAAATATTGTTCCAGAAACGAGTAGCAAGAAAAAATATGCAAGAAATAATAAAAACTCCTAACACCTTAAGATTAGACTAATTGGATTTAAAACAAAATAAGATAAAAAACAATAAATTTACCTTGTCTTGAATAGATCCTTTGGTTGGCCATTGATGGTTGATTTTGTGTGCTCCCTTTGATGGAAAAAATGTTAAAGTGGATTCAAAATGATGAGGTTTTGATAAGGATTCAAATGGAGGATGTGGGTAGTTTAATGGATGTAAGAGATGGTTGCAATGAAAGATTGAAGATGAGCAATAATGGTGGATATGAAAAAATGCAAGTATGAGCTTGAGAGATGAAGTTGGTTGAGTTGCAAGTGTGTGAATGAAAGTGATAATGAATGAGAATGCAAGAATCTTTTTTCATTTTATGGGGAGGAACCCTAAAAATGATGGACGGTTGAGATTTTTCCACCATGGGCAAGATGTAGGGTTGTAGTGAGTTGAGGACTCACAAGCCCTCACATCTTGCCATGTGGAAGATGAAGTGTCCAAAGTACATGATGAGATGGAAGGGGGGTACATGATGTGGAGGAAGGGCATGTACCTTGAAAGTACATTAGGAGATGAGAAGATTCCTTAGAGGAATACAAAGTGAATTTAAAATTCACATGATTGAAGAATCTTGTGGATAAGACAAGGTTCCAAAGGGAGAGGTAGAAAGTACCATGGATAAGACAAGGTGCCTAAAAAGGTAAGTACTTGTCACATGTGACTTGATGTGACAAGTCAAAGATTCCATAGGGAAGAGTTCACATGTGACTTGATGTGAGAAGTCAAAGATCACATGGGGAAGAGTCCACATGTGACTTGATGTGATAAGTCAAAGATCACATGGGGAAGAAAAAAAAGAATTTAATATTTCTTGGAAGGATAAAAGGAATTAAAAATTTCTTGAAAAAATGATTAGGCTAGTTAATGAAGGATTAGAGGAGGGTTAGGTAGCTAAAAGAGATTAGGGGTCAACTTGCAAAAGTTGGAGGATGTGACACATCCTAATCAAAGATTAAGCATGTGAACATCCTAATAATGGAATTAGGAGAATAATTAGGATTAAGAAAGATATGTGACATGTGAGGAATTAAATAAATTCCATATTTATTTAATTCACTTGATGAAAGGAGGATTAAAGAGGGTAAGGTATTTAATTATTAATTGAATACCTTAGGGATTTAGAGGAATTTAAGGATATTAATTAAATAGTAGCGATATTACTTAATTAATGCAAATAAGGGGATGCTTAGACGAAAGGGGATAAATTTGGATAAATTAAGTGTCCAAATTTAGGTGTCTACAATCTCCTTCAGGTGTTTCGACACCTCCTCCTTGAGGTGTTTCAACACCTACTCCTTCAAGAATTGTGACACTTGTCAATAGGGATGTGTAGCTCATAACCACCTGTACATAAAAATGACAAGTATATGAAACTACCAATCTATGTCGATGTATGTATAATCACTATAAGATCTTGAAAATCTTAATTCAATCGAATTTGAGTTCAATTAAATTTCCCTTATCTACCATTGCGCCTCCATAGTCTAGACAATGCCGCACCTCGCTCGCACTAGGTGTTTCCTATAAGAGGAAAATAAGATAAACATATAAGTTAATATATAATTTCATTAATGACAATTCAAATTGAAAACAAATATATAATAAAAAAATGTAAACGAGTGAGTACGAAAACATATACCGTGAGCATGTCAAGGCCAAATGAAATGGCCCTGAGGGTGCTATCAGTAACTTTTGTAAGCTCCTCCTTAGACATCAACTATTAAATATACCATGCAAATAAATATTAGTACTTGATACTATCTCCTATTAATATTCATTTAAAAACAACTGCAAGTTATGAATTTACAACTTAAATCTTACTTGTGTATCTATTCCAATGTCCCCCTCTCTAGCAGGAAAGGATTCTACAGAGTATGCTCCAATCCCCTGCATCTGATCTCCTATAACGTCCACATCATGGAGGTCATAATCAAAAGTGTCCAAGGGATGCTCAACGGGATATACAAGAGGACCCAAGCATATCTAGTGGCACATAGTGCAAGTATGTGGCACACAGACATGTGGACCTAAGGAGGATGATGCAACAACACTCGATCCATCACCAACATCACCAACATGTGGCTGAGTTACTGCAATAGTATGGGAAACCAAAAGATCACTCAAAGAGTGAATAGCCTGAATAGTTTGTGTGGCTGCATCCTCAACAATATCTGGATGATGTACTGGAGGTGGCGGAGGAGGGGGAGGAGGGGGAACATATGGGCCTTGGACTACTCTAACTGCCCCTAGTCTATCCTGGGGCATACCTCTACCAACACCTTGGAAGGGTTTAATGTCAAAGTAATTGACATGATGCCCTAACACAAACTCAACGTATAATTTTTTAATAAAGTAAAATGGTACATCAATATTATTGTTGGGTGGTTTATCAAAAACATCCACCAACAATCCCAAAAGTTATCTACAATGTCCTTATTTGTGCACCATTTTATAGAAAGTTTTGGTTTATTAACATTAATTAGTAGAACAGTGTGGGGGTTAACAAATAAAGAGGTTGTTTGGGTTTTTTTATTTGAAGATCTTTCACCTCTTTGTAAGACAATCCACAGGAGTAATATTCCCTCATGGTTTCTTGCCACGAAAGAATGGAATTATGTTGGGTGGAGAGGGTTTCTATATTTTTAATTATTTCTTTCAATGTGTTTGTCATATGAGATAATCGAAGGATTGTCTTATAAACATCACAAATGCCCTTCAATTGCTCCAAATTTTCACCAACTAACTCTTCAATTGATGGGCACAGAGGCGGTGAAGAGTTTGGAATTTGTGGGTTTTGATTCTTAGCCATAATACTTGATTGAAGTTCAAAACTAATTAATCTAATTGAAATTACACAATATAAATGAAATTATTGTAAAAAACCCTAGTTTTTAATAAAAATCCATAAAAAACTAGTTAAAATTATACAAAACTAATACAAAAAATGATTAAAACAAAAAAAACCAAAAACTTACCTTACAAATCAGATATCAACTCAAATTCGATATCGGATATGCCCTTACATTGCTGTCACTGTGGCTACAAGGTTTAAAATGGTTTAAAATGGTTGTCGTGACCACTTTTTGGGTATATATTACCTGACACAAATCAAATATCTGATAAAAATTGGATATCTAATTTGTGTTACTTTGGCTTGGGCATTGCTTTGGACCAATGTACTGACACCCAACCCAAAAAAATGTCAACTTGGGATTTTCACATTTTTTGGTGAATGCAAAATGCCACTTTTTTCATAGCACCACTTTTTGGCCCATCATGATTCTGCACGTACCCAATACATAAGTCAATTATGAGAAAGAATAAATTGTATTCCTCTCAAGAGAATGCAAAGTGTCTATGAGCTTGAGAATTGAGATTACAAAGGAAATGTCTTGGTTATATAGGCCAAGGGGAGAGATAGGATGTAACCAAATTATGACAAGTGTTGTCATCCTATAAGGTGTAACAACTCAGGTCATTAAAGCTCAACAACCTTATCCCTATATAAAGTTAAGCTAGTGTGAAGAGGACCTAAGTGGAGAACTAGCTAGGAAATGAACTAGTTAGATAAAGAACCCTTTTCACACTAGCACCCCCTTAAGTGCAACTTAGGGAAAAGTAAACAATGCAAAGATATAAATATGGGTCCGGAATACTAGGCTTGATGAGGTAACCAAATACATAATAGCCTCTTTGTTGGTGTTTTTTTAATACCCAAGTTGATCTCACAAATAACCTATGGGTTTTCCATTTCCAATGGTCAATTATCTGGAAGGATTGACCAACGAATAGGTGAAATTTTGCAAAAAATTCCCTCTACACTTTGGGCTTTGCAAAACCTTGGAGGGTGATCCCTACAATGTAATTTAAGATACTCTTATGCCAATTACCTCATAAATTGTAAAATAACATATACATTCTCCTGTATGTTGCTTGATAGATGAAAAAAATAAAAGATTTGGCTAATCCTTTACAACATTTAACATTCTAAAGCATGAGAATATGGTAGAACTTCACTTCAACATACATTTTCGAACAAAAAGTAAAGATTTAATGATTTGAATGTATTTGTTTTTGAAGGACCAAGAAGATGTAACATACGCACAACTTAAGGTGATCAATGTCTTATCTTAGGGTATGGAGTGTCAACCAATGCAATTGAAAACATACAACAATATTCCATCCAAGCATAAATGAGACAATTAATGAGGCATTACACCATTAAACTCAAAAATCTAAACCAATAATACTTAAATGATCCCTACATAAATTCACATAAATCTTTATCTCTGTTAAAGAAATTTTAACTCATTCTTTAAGAAAGTGCATTAACAGTAAATAAACATTCAAAGGAAAGAGAGTGAAGATGAATTGAACAATTTTTGATTCATTTCATTCATAATTCATGTGAAATATACAATAGGAGAACACTAGCTTTGGAAGTATGCCATTATATTCCAAAAATGATAGTACTCTTATACAACATTAACAATCACAAAGACTCAAAACTCAAGACCTAGAAAAATAATTAGACATAAAAGTATCTATGCTCTATATTACAAAAGCTCTTCAAGAAAATCAATCAACAACCCGTGTAAATGGATGACCTTGAATTCGCTTTTATAAAACAAGGGAGCAAAAAGCTTCGAGCCACTACACATGTCACATATTCATTTGACATACATTTACATTTCAAAATATAGTTGCAATTGCAAGCTCATGGAGGGAGTATTCTGAGGACAAAGTAGTTACAAAATTTGTTGCATTCATCATGCTTTCCTAAAATATTTAAGCAATTAGTTGAAGCCTTTTCTGCTTCCTTTCTTCATTCTTCCTTGTGTGGACCTAGGAAAGATGAGTTGGAAGATGAGAATAAAACCTTGTAAGAAGACAAAAACCTTTGTTGTCATTGTTGAAAATCTTTTAAAACTGATGATTGTGCAAAATAGACAAAATTTATTTCCACATCACCCTAAAAGAAATCTTACAAGTCAGGAATGCCATTATACTTCTTGTCCCAAGAAATATAATCCTCTTCTAAAGGCCAATTGAAGGCCTTGAACTCATCCAACTTTGTTCTGTATGGGCCATACCTCTTCATTAACTGAGTTGCATCTTTATCAAACTCCTCTAGGAATGTACTAGTGACATAAAATTTATTCATGCTATCCTTCAACATGTCCACCTTGACATCTCCATGCTCACAAATTAAGGTAGCCTTTGCAAAAATGACAACATCCATATGAGCTCTCCATTGTTCATATGTTTTGATAGCTCCATTATTATCAAGAATGTTTGGCAAGAGGCCAAGATCATTCTCATCAAACTACCAAAGCAATTCTCTGATCCTCTTCTCAAGTGGATCCACTAACCCCTAACAATCAACAATTTCTTTCACCATCTTATAAGTAGGGGAAATTTATAGTGGCTTGTTTTGATCATGTGTGGATCCTATAACCATACTTTTTAATGAAGTTATTCTAGGAATCCATTTCTGCATTAGTGGAATAACAACTGACCTATCCCCCTCAAACATCCTTATTGAATTGAACATCAAAGAATAATTTGAGTGAACACTATTCACTCTTTTTATTGCTTTCCCTAAACAATTTTCTAGGACATTTAAAACAATAAAAATATTATTATCCTCATATAATGCAAATAATTCTTCATATGCGTCTAGCTGCTAAATACATCCCTTTTGCTTACTTTTCTTCTTGGTGGAGGAGGTTTTGTTGAAGTACTGGGGTAAGATACCCAATTGGTACATCTTCCTCATTGTATACCACCATTTCCATAGATACTGGAGGAGGTGAATGAATAGGAGGAGGTGGTGGAGAAGATGGAACATTATCTTGCACTGGTACTACACATTGGATTGATTGTAGTTGTTGCCTTAGCATCTCATTCTACAATTCTAGTTCTGCAATCCTATGCTCATCCTTATTGTAAGAGATTACCAAATCATTGTACCTTTTTGTTTCAGCATCATATTTTTCATGTAAAGATTCAATAATGGCTTTCATGAATTGAGCCACATTCATAGCCAATGTGGATGCCTCAATTGCTAGAGTTTTTGAAACTCTCTTTATTATCAAACCTCCTCTCAAATCTATAGCAAGCTTTACAACTTCAAGCTTGCTAGTGTTCATAGGTAATGCCCAAATTTCCAATGTATCCCATTCAAGACTGAAGGCTGACCCTTGCAATGCACACATTTCCTCCTCATCTGTTGCAAAAACTTGTGAACCCTGTCTTCTCATAATATCAAAAGCTATGGTAGATGCCATATCCCATTCAGGTAAGATAAGTAAACAAATTTCTCTTACAAGTTTCCTGCCTTCATCGGTGTCATCTCCTTCTGCTTTGCTTTCATCACAATAGTGACTCTTGAGACAATGGCATCTCTTAGCAATTATGGAGAGTAAACCATCCCTTCCTTCACCTTGTCATCATATTCATCTTTCCTTTTTCTCCACACAAATTCTATGAAAAAATCTATCTTTACAAATGAATCATCATCCATAAATTATTTGAAATCTTTTTCCCTCACATCATCAACATTGTCAATCCCTTTTAGAACAACCTTATTCATTATGAGTTGTAGAACTAGAAAATTTATCTCCCTTAGGGGTGAAGGCATGTTCTGTATTATCTCATCTATTGTGACAACAATTTCCTCATCAAAATCTAGGGGATAATCAACTAATCCTACTAATTCAACCTTTCTCCTCTTGGTGTAGGTTCCCTTGGAGTGTAAGGAAGCTAAGGTAGTGGAACAACTTCCTACACTAATCTTGAGAGGAGAATAATGTGAAAATTTTACAGATCTTTAATAGTTATATAAACTTAAGTAGAAATAAACATAAACATCATTCATACCATGTCACAATGATTTACGTGGGGAAAACCCTTTTGGGAGAGAAACTCCACACTCCAAAAGCCGCCCAATAGATTATTTAGTAAATAAAAAAGATTACATTATACTTTCAAATCAAGATTCTCATAGGAGTATCACCACTCAGAGATCAAGAGACAACACAACCACTATCAGACTCTTTGAAATCATCACAATATCTCCTATAGTCATAATACAACGCCCTCATAAAATAGAGTTACATTCTAGGGCAAGACATGCCAACAAAATATCTGCCATTATATCTAAAACCTAATAGCGAATGGTCCAGATTTACAATATATCATTATTTAATGTATGTTGACCATTCTAGAAGTTTTCTGAAAAAGTTAACACACTCACATTTCACCTTTGCTTCCATTCTATACACCTATCATCGTTGTAACTAGGAAACACATATATAAATATATAGACATCCTATCAACAATAAATCATATATAATTGCAAGGTTGAGATACATTCCAACAAATTTCCCACTTTTTGAACATCTTGCAAGAGAAATGTGATGGTGTAAACATCATCTCTTTAATTGCTAGGGGACAAAGGACCATAGTCTCCTAACACCATCTAAACTTCTCTATGCTCGCATGCTTAGTTAAAGAATCATCAACATTCATTAAAGTCTCTACCTTAACCAACTTCACCCTATCATCTTTGACCATATCTCTAAAAAAATGATACTATACATAAATGTGCTTGGTCTTGGCATGAAATGTTAGGGTCTTGGCTAGACATATCACACACTCTAGCTATCACAATAAATTTTCACTACACCTTGTTTTATACCAATATCTTAACATAGTCTCTTAAGCCAAATGGCTTCTTTACAAGCATGAGTAGCTACCATATACTTTGCTTCAGTAGTGGACAAAGCAACCACAACCTACCACTTACTCATCCAACTAATTGCACCACCAAATAAAATAAACACATAAGCACTGGTGGATTTTTTGCAATCAACATCACCTGCCTAGTCTAAATCCGCATAGCCATGAATATCAAGGGAAATTTCATCTTCAGTCATATTACTATGATAACATAAGGAATAGTCTGAGGTACCCCACAAATATCTGAAGACCCTTTTAACTGCATTCCAATGAACTCTACAAGGATTAGACATATATTTGGAAAGAACTCCCACTACTCTGGCAATATCTGGTCTAGTACAAACCATAGCATACATCAAACTTCCAATTACACTCTAATAAGGCACTTTTCTCATGTCTTCCATCTCTAATGGGGATGTTGGAAAATCTAAAATAGATAACTTTATTCCAACTAAAACAAGAACAAACAATGGTCTACAATCTTACATATCAAAACTCTGTAAAATTGAATTCACATACTTAATTTGGCCAAGCCATAGCTTTCTGTTCACTCTATCTCTTTTAATTTCCATCCCAAGAATGTGTTTTGCTACACCAAGATATTTTATTTCAAACTTAGCAGCAAGTTGAGATTTTAATTTTGAAATCATACCTTTCCCTTTTCCAATAAATAACATATCATCAACATATAATGCAATAAACAAGAAACTATCACCATTAGTTTTATAATAAACACAATGATCTGATTTAGAAAACTCAAATCCCAAACTCAACACATATGTATCAAATTTTTGGTACCACATCTTAGGACTATGTTTTAAGCCATACAAAGGTTTCTTTAATTTACAAACTAATTTACTTTTACCTTTCACCGTGTAGTGCTCTAGCTGTGTCATATTAATATCCTCCTCCAAGTCACCATGAAGGAAATTAGTTTTCACATCCATTTTCTCAACCTCTAAATTATAAGCAGTAGCAATAGCAAGCAAAAATCTAATGGATGTCATTTTTGCAACAGGAGAAAATATCTCACCATAATAAATACCCTCAACTTGAGTAACCCTTCACAACCAACCTTGCTTTGTATTTCTCAATACTTCCATTTGAAGCAATCTTTTTCTTGAACACCCTTTTACAACCAATAGGTTTTTCGTCCTCCAGGAAATGGTACAAGATCCCATGTATCATTCTTTTTCAAAGATGCCATTTCTTCATCCATAGCAATCTTCTAGGATTTTGCATCATTCATACCTAATGCCTCTTCTATAGATTTGGGTTCATCCATGTTAGTATTCAAGGAAAAAATACATCTCCAATCATTAGGTGTATACCTTTTAGGTGGTTGTGTATGTCTTGTAGACCTATGAAGAAGTTTAGTTGGAGGTTCTTCCTCCTCTTTTGAAGATCCAAAGCTAGATGAACTCTCCTCAACTTCTTGTCTATCCTTGGGCCTCGATTCAACTTTCTCAGGTGTAGGAGGAAATTGAATCACATCTTCCTGTTTACTTTGTTTTGGCTGCAATGTAACATAAGAAGGCTTAGTTTCTCTAAAAATAACACTTCTACTAAATATTACCTTTTGTGCAATAGGATCCCAAAGCTTGTATCCCTTCACACCATAACTATATTCGATGAAGATACATTTCACAACCTTGTTTTCCAAATTTTTTCGCTTATCCTTTGACACATGTGCATATGCTAGCTCACAACCAAAAACTTTAAGATGTATTAATGAAGGCTTGCGACCCAACCATGCCTCTATAGGCATCTTATCAACAAGAGTTGATTTAGGAGACCTATTAATTAGGTAACAAGTAGTGGTAACAACTTCAACCCAAAACCTTTGTTCTAGGCTAGTACCACTCAACATACTCCTATCCTTTTGTATCAGTGTCTTGTTCATTCTTTCTACAACTCTATTCTGTTGTGGAGAATACATAGTTGTCTTTTGTCTATGAATACCACAATCTTTACATAATCTATAAAAATCATTAGAGAAAAAATCACCACCATTATCAGTCCTCAAATATTTTATTTTCTTTCCAATTTGTAACTCAAGCATTGCTTTAAATTCTTTAAATCAATTGAAAGCTTTAGATTTAATCTTTAGAAAATTTACCCATATCCTTCTACTATAATCATCAATAAATGAAACATAATATGTGGATTTACCAATCAAGGATTATCTACAAGACCAAACACATCAAAATGAATAAGATCCAATATATCATAAGATTTATGAGAACTCAAGTAAAACTCAATGCAATTTTGTTTATCCATAAATGCAATGCTCATAAAATTTGAATTCAATATTACAATTAGACAAACCTTCAACAAGGTTTTTATTTTTCAAGGTCCTTAGACCCTTTTCTCCAATGTGGCCAAGTCTCTGGTGCCATAACATAGTTTAACTTTGTCTCAAAAGAAAGAGCACCTTTGGGTACCCAAAAGACATGACCATCTACCTAAGGTGAAACCCTCACTTCTTCCACAAACTTGCTTTTCACCAAAGTAATATTGCACCTCAATAGTGCATTCACCTAACTTATATAATGTGCCATATCTAACACCTCTAGCAATCGCCATAACACCTCTAACCATCTTGCATCGTGCATCGTAAAAATACTACTTGCACACCCACATCTATTAGTTTGCTCATAGATAATAAATTTTGTGTTAATCCAAGGATATGCAACACATCATTAATCCTTTTGATTCTACCATTAGGAAATATTATTTTAACTTTACCATAGCCAACAATGTCTAAATGAGAATCATCACCCAAGTACACCTTACCTCCATCAAATTCTTCATATTCAGAAACCAATCTCTATTAAAGGTCATATAGAAAGATGCACCTGATTCAATTAACCATGCATCATTTCCTGCACAAGTTGTCAAAGCTACAATAAATGCATCGCCATCTTCCTTCTCAGACTAAGAATCAAAATCAACTTTCTTCTTTTTCTTCTTCTTCTTTTCTTCTTTGCTTTCCTTATGAACATGTCTAGGATTACCACAGTTCCAACAAATAACTTTAGACTTTCCAGGAGATTTAGATCTCCCCCTGGACTTGGATTTGTCCCACTTTTCATTCTTCTTTCCTTTTTTCCTTAGGTCTTTCATGAATATTGAGGGCCTCCTTGGCAGTGATGGATACCTTCCTCCTCATCTCTTTAGAAAGTAAAGAACTCACCACATCTTCAACCTTCAAAATAACAGAAGTACTCCCAATAGCCATAACAAGAGAATCTCATGAATCAGGAAAAGAACAAAGCCAGATCTAACATTTCTCTTCCTCATCCATTTTGACATCAATTGATGGAAACTGATCCACCAGAATATTGAATGCTTCCAAGTGTTCTATGATTTTTTCACCCTCTTCCATTCTCAAGGAATACAATTTCTTCCTTAAGAAAATCTTGTTCACTAAGGATTTGGCCTGATACATCTCACCAAGCTTCTTCCATAGTTTTTGTGCAGAGGTCTTCTCATGGAAATTAATTATAATAGAGTCTGCCAAGCATAATCTGATTAGACCCTTGGCTTTACGGTCCATAACATCATATTGAGCAGCCTGAGTAGGATTTGTAGGCCTTGAAACATTCTCATCAACAGTATCCCACAGATCTTGATCTATCAACAAATCCTCCACCTTTAGCTTCCACACTTCAAAATTATTTCTAGAAAATTTCTCCACCTCTATTCTCCCTGATGAACTTGCCATCTAAAAATTCCTGCAACAAGATCACAAAGTATCTTTTACAAGCTCCCACTCAAACTGATTAGTTCAAAAACCTAACAACCCACAACTAAACCAAGGTGATCAAGCTCTTAATTTGTAAGTTAAGGTAGCAAACAACTTCCTACACTAATATTGAGAGGAGAATAATATAATTTTTTATAGATCTTTTAACATTTATAGAAAATTAAATAGAATAGGGACATAAATATCATGCATACCATGACACAAGGATTTATGTGGGGAAACCCTTCAGAGAAAACCCCAATAATCTAAAAGTCAATATATATTTAGTAAATCACAAATATTACAATATACTTGCTTAACAAGCTTCTCATAGGAGTATCACCACTTAGAGGTCAAGAGACAAAACAACCACTATCAGACTCTTTGAAATCATCACAATATCTCTTGTAGTCATAATACAACGCCCTCATAAAATAGAGTTACATTCTAGGGCAAGACAAGCCAACAAAATATCTGCCATTAGATCTAAAATCTAATAACATGTTAGTTGACAGATTTGTCCTTTGAAAATAAATGAAAGAAAATGACTCCGAATGCCCAACAAGAAGAAAAAATAGTACTAATAGTTGAGTCACTTGCAATGGTATTCGCAAGTGCTCTATGCTTATTTTACAAGGCACATCTACCTTCGAATGATTTGTAATGAGTGAGAACTCAGGGTATGCTTTTAACCAGAAAGCAGGAAAGGAACACTAACATTTACCCATAACCATGAAAGTAAATGTGATGAATTGATTTAGAGTGAAGTGAATGCAAACAAATGATACAAAACCCATTTATTCCACACCCACAATGAGAAATAAGAAAAAAAAACGAGCAATGAATTTCCTTTTCAATAGGCGAATTATTCTGCATTGAAAGTTCCAAAAATAATAACGCATATGGTTTGCTATGATAGAATCAATATTGGAAATTGAAAGAGCCCAAAGTATATTGAAAATTTAAAGAAACATTTACAAATGAAAAGATCTGAAAACACTTTCTTTAGTTTTCCAATATCAAAATTATGAGCACAAAGGCCCAACACCTTACACAACCAACCGTACAAAAGAAAAACCCAAAACTTCCCTTCTCCTATTTCTAGGAATGGCCAAAAGATTCCCCCACAATTAACTTGGAGGCCCATATATACATGCACAACAAAACTGTTACATTACAAAAAGTAACAGTATTGAAAACGACTGATGTCGACAACCATTTTTAGAAAAAGATGTTATTATTCTCTATCGCGAAAGATTCCATGCATGTCACTAAACCACTAGTGGTGTCGAAACTCTATACAACTCCAATTGAATTTTCATAACTAAATTGTTGAATTCGGCATGTTCTTCTTCCTCCTTGAAAACCTGGATTGCCCTGTTGTACTCAACGTAGCTGGTTTTCTCCTTCTAGGCCAGTGAATGTAGTTGAGAGATGATGTCAAATTGCTCTTCCTCTGGCCAATTCACATTAGGTTGAAGAACATGAAAAAGTTCATCTTCCCATTCTCTGACATCACCAAGAAGTACCATTTTGAGAAAACTTTGAAATTGAAAAACACTGCCACCTTCCCTTACATGTAGGCCTATTTAACTTTAGTAGCAAAAAGTGGTCATTTATTCACTAAGCAAAATGTGTCAAACCGTTTCACCAACTTCCTTATTAAAGAGCTATCTTTTCAGAGGATTTTTAAAGATTACGTTTAAAATTTCTATTTCCGTCTCGAGAAATTGGAGGAGACATTCCTTAAAGGTGCCACACACTTCATTAAATGCACTGATACTTTGGAAATAGTATATCTTGCTGAGGTCGCCCTATCGCTACGAGCTAGAACCCTGTAACTATGGGTTCAAAGTTCTGGAATTTCTAGAACTGCCGATATCCCGACAACACAAAACATCATTTCCAAAAGCTACAAAAGGCCGGGTGATTTCAAAACTTCAAAACCTAGCGACTTGGTTCAAAAATTTAACAAGGCCGCGATAATTATAAGTTTTGTTGAAGCCGCAATTTACACAAGTTTACCATAAAAGGATGAGTTTTTAAACAACTTATCTTGAAATAAATGTCAGGGGCAACATAACGAACGGTCCAAATTTATAATATATCATTATTTATTGTATGTTGGCCATTCTAGAAGTTTCCTGAAAAAATTAACACACTGACATTTCACTCCGTGCTGCCATTGTATACACGTATCAGTGTAACTAGGAAACATATATATAAATATATATACATCCTATCACCAATAAACCATATATAATTGCAAGGTTGAGACACATTTTTCGAACATGGAGGTGAGTCAATTTCAATGACTTGTGGAGGAGGTGACATCCGAGGTGGAGATGGTGGTAAATTTTGCACAGGGGAAGGTGCTCTTGACTCCTCTGAATGAGTAGGAGTAGCAATAATTTATTCTTTCCTAACAATTTCCTTCCTCCTTTAAAAGATGTATTGATTCTTAGGTGGTTGATAAGTTGGTTTTTCTTCAACCACAAGAGACTTTCCCTTATCAGGCACTTCTTTTTGTTCTTTAAGATGCCTGACCACCTTATCAAAATTTTGCAAAATTTTCTCCACTCTCAATATTTGATCATAAATATCCATATAAGTTCCCTTGAAATTGGGACCCTTCTCCTTCCTTGTTCGCTCCAATTTGGAAAATGCAAACCATTTTACTTTTCTCTCCTATGCCTTTAGCAAGTCAAATTCATTTATGATTATTTCCTTAGGGTAGAAGAAGTAATGCCAAAACTTTCCTCCTTTGATTCTTACTTTGAAAGCTACAATGAACCCTTCTGGATCATGGTTACTTGGCCTGAAATTCTTCATACCAAAAGGTGTAATCATTTTTAGGATGTTTTTCCACCAATACTTAATCATGATAAAATCAAAAAATATAGAGTATGTAGGGAAAAGAGTCCCCTTCTTCTGCCCTGCAAGGTGCCAACCTTCAATTCTTCCCAGTTGCCACATGACTTCTAGAAAACCAATTATTAATGGCACATCTCTTGGGAAAACATGTGGAGTAACATTTGTGCCATACACCTTGATAATTGTGCAATCTGGATAAGGGATCATGTCTCCCCAATTGTGATCAATTCCTAGGTCAAGTCTTCTCTCCTTGGGCCTCAAGAAATCATGCAATTCTTTAGGAATTCTTGGTGGATTCCTCACCAAATACCCTCTCAACCTCGTACCAAACAAATTTGTAAAAGTGACAAAAATAACACTTGGATCATGCATATCCAAGTGGTGAGTCTAGGTTTAGAAAGAGAGGAGTTCATTTCTTCTACCCCTCATATTCAATTTCATATCCTGTCCAAAGTAATCTACTCCTTTGAATAAGAACATGTGAAATAACAAGGAATATCACCAAAACCTCACTCCTATCTCACGAGACTTGAGAGCCACAAACCCTTTGTGAATTTCATTAGACAAGTAAATGGAAAAATCATACAGTTTGTTCACAATTACATGTTGAATGTTTGTAGCCATGTACATAAATGCCAGTGCCACATGCATCCTCTTAGGAGGTTCAAACCCTAGGATATGGAATAAGGTGTAGTAAGACATCTCAAAGTAAAACTCAGACATGTATATTGGAAAGGGTTCTATATTAGCTAATGTAAGTCTTATCTTTATCTCCCCCTTTCCTTTTCCCATGAAATTTGGTATGATTGTGACTCTAAAAGTTGTCTTGTTGTTCTCATATTCTTCTTTTAGTGGATTTAGGTCAATTGGCTTGTTAGCATCAGGGTTTAACTTGAAAACCTCAATTATTCCTTCATGGGTGAGGTCAATCATCTTGACATCAACATGTGACCTCATGATCCAAATATTGGGGTCATAGTTGGCAACTATAGCTTTCAGTAGGTCAAAATTGAGGTATACATTAGGGACAACAAGTTTTCCCATGTCTAACCTCCAACCATTGCATGTGGGGACATTGGTATTCCTCTTCCCAAAATAGTATTTGAATAACTCCCACCCAGTGACCAACACCTCAACATCTTTGATGGCATACTGTCGGTCCACAATACCCTTGTTTGTTCTAGGGCCTTGAAACATAATTTTACCCTTGATCTTCTCATTTGTTGAGTAAGGTAATTGGGATAATAGGTCATCAAACTGGGCTTGTTTTGGGGCTGAACCAAAAGCTTGGGCCTTTGGGGGTACCATTTCAATGAAAGGTTATGTAAACCAGGGTTTAAAATTGATGCAGAAAAGCAAGACAAATTCAAAGAAATTGAACGACATTGATGAATATAAAACCTTAAAAGAACTCTTAGCAAGTAATTCAATACATAGAGCTAGCAATTGCACATGAATTTGATGGAAATTGAACACAAAAAGGGAGAATTTACTTATTGGTGTTTGAAATGTTGGAAACCCTAATTCTAGAAGCAAGGATCTTGAAAAATGTAGCTATCAATCTTTGGATACCTTAGAATGCTCTGGTGATCTCAAGTTATGCTTTAGCTCCTGCTTTAATGGTGATAAAGCCCTTGAATTTGATGGAATAGCATCACGTCCACCATTAATGCTTGCTCACATGAACCAAAATGGCTCAATCTACTCAATTAGCAATTTTGAATTGCAACCGTTGATTTCTTGATGATTTGGACCAAAGGATGACTTAGATGGAGTCACACAAGTTTGAAAACTTGACTTATTTTGACTTCAACATTGATCCAATACATTTTTTCCATGTGGAATCACTTCCTTGTTGTCATTATGAGCTCCACCATGCTTTGAAAGCTTTAAAAGCACTTACATGTCACTTGCCCACAATCCCACATGAGTTTGTTGGGAAACATATCAAGGGTTGTGGGATAGTGGGAAAGGCTCTTAGATTCCTCCATGTGTCTAACTTGTGCATTGTTTAACCTTTCAAGCCTACAACCATACTTAGAAACTTTTCAACATATGTCTTAAATCTTTGCAAGATGGACGACTGAGATTATATCATCTCAATCACCTTTTAACCATAAAGTTTCAAATCCCTTTAGTAGCATGATCCTTAGCTTTCCCTAAGTATCCTAAAATATTTGGTGAAATATTTGCTTCTTGCAATAGTTCATTAAATGTTCTAGATACTGCCACGTGGTAGCCGCTTGCTGTCTCGCACAAAATCAAGATCATCAGAGGGACCCCCTGCGGGATGCTGGGGAATGGTTGAGATCAATTCAGTAGAACACATATGAGCCCTTAGATCTTAGGCCCACCACCATTGCCACTTTAAAATCTTGCAAGGCTAGCTAAAGAAACTTGACACATGACATATGCCTGCTATCCCACACTACCTTTTCCTTGAAATTTTTATTGCTACAGGATAGTGGGGAACCAATGAGAGTTGAGTATCTGATATATGTGGGGCCAAGCTGAGCCTTTTAAAGTCTTTAGTGCATGTGATTTAATTTTATAACTTAAAGCGGAGCCATCCTTAGGTTATTTTATTTGGACATAGTAAAACAATTTTGAACCTAGGGATAAAGTGTATTCATAAGACATGAAATTTATTTAGCCTGTAAAACATAAGACTTAGGCAAATATTTAAAAGGGGGCATAACTAGTGTATAAGAGCGAAATTGCAACCCCACGATTTCCCTTATATTTTGTTTCCACTTCAGTGTCCACTCCTTTAGCATCTTGAGTAGGCTCATTTTGGCCCTTGCATTAGCCTTTTTCCCTCTCAAGATGCTCCAACACCCCTTTTTAGCAACCACCCTTGCATGTTAATTCTGCATCGGACTTTGTGTCTTTTGGGTTCGTGTTGTTTTGTAGTGTGATGTGTCGGACACTGGCATCGCATAGGCGTCCATGCACCACACTAATGTCCTTTGAGATACTGTTCAGTCCCAGAGGACCTCTGTGACTTGCTCATTCGGATTCCAAAACTCTCGTTGCTATTCCATTGAGGTGATACAGGGTAGTTTTCCTCGTGAGGATCTTTGAATGAAGAGAACTCATGAGTAGCGAATCCCCCTACATCACATTTTGGTGAACCTGACATGAAGAACATTGTTCTTCAAAAAGCTATAAATGGATTTAATAGGTTATTTTGTTAGTTCCGTATCTAATATTATCCAAGATATTAATAAGGTTCCATTTAATGCATGTGATAGTGACTTGGCTTTGTCCATGTCACTTGGTATCTTTGATCCTTCTCATGAGATTCCTCTTTCTTCAGAGGATATCTTATTGTAAGAAGACATAATCATTGATACCTTTCTCAATGTTACTCTACCTACTCTTCATTCTAATGCACTCTCGTCTAGAGATGATGCATTGGTGAATGATGAATCTCATCTTTGCTCTAATGCACCCTCTTTTAGAGATAATGCATTAGAAAATGATGAACCCCCTTCCACATTTGATTCTCCTTGGATCAATGTTAAGAATGTCTCTTTAAGTAACTATTCCACATTTGATGGACTATTTGGATTGATGTTGAGAATATGTATTCAAGTAATTATTCTACTAGTTGTAATGAGTCTATAAATGTGGTAGACGTCTCCACTTCCCCCCAAGGGCCTAAGAGACTGATCATTCATGCGACTCCAGCTAGTCCCGCTCCTAAAAGGATTTGTGCTATCGATGGTGGTCCATTAAATAATGGATCTCCTAATTTTCCTAGGGCTCCCTCTTATAGAGCGGTAGCCTATACTTACGATAACAATATGAATAAACAACCAAGAATTCCTCAAGCTCCTAAACCTACAGCTAAAGCACCTAGTGATTGCAATCTTGTCAAACAACCTCAGATTAGTTCAGATAAGATCTCACTATGGGACTTGCTTTGGTCTGCTCTGGTTTATCAAGGTATGTTTTAGGAAGCCTTGCAAAAGATCCTCTTTCCTTCTTCCACTAGGCTGACAGATGCTGATGCGTTGATGGCATATATTCGCGTAGGTTCACTGAATATTATGTTCTACGCGCAAGAGCTCCCGCCCTCGAAAGTACAAAAGCAAGCAGATCCTCTAATGATTATAGTCAATATCAATAAGATAGGCATTAGACGCACTCTCATTGATGTTGGTTTGACACTCAATGTATGTAGTATTGATCTTCTGCCTAAGATTAATATTGACCCATCCTCTCTTAATACTTCTTCTCTTGTCCTCCGTGGGTTTGACAATGTCGGTCAACAATCCCTAGGCATAGTAGTCTTTCCTTTGAGGTTGGGACTTGTCATTGTTCCTACCCTTGTATATGCCATGGCAGAAAAGTTTCTGTGTAACCTTCTTCTTGGTAGATCGTGGATTCACGCTATGGGTGCCGTCCCATCCACCTTGCACAAATCTATTAAGTTTATGTGTAACGATCGGGTAGTCACAATTAAGGTTGACCCTGAGGCTATGCACCTATGTGAGATAGCAGCTACTAGTCGAGCTCCAACTATGCCTACTCTTATTCCTTCAGTATCTTCTTGTGTGTCGATGTTTACCCTAGTAGTACCTACTACAAAGGGTACTCTTGAGGTGGACATCCCTAAAGAAGATCCTTCTGAAGCAAGGAGTCCTAAGTGTGCTCCTGCCACCTCTTCTCAAAGGAGTGCATGCCTTAGTAGTGATCAAGGTTCTCTAGACTTTACATAATCCTTCATTGGAGAATATAAAGTCGACCTGATCCACTTAGACCTTCCAACAACATCACCCACACCCGCTATCAAAGATTATTATTCTTTTATATTGCGGAGTATGGCGAGCAATCATTGTAATATCCTTAGCATTGATCCTCCTTTTGAGGAAGAGGATTATGCTTCAGCTAAGGAGGATAGTGTTGGTAGTCCTATTAATAAGAATGATGGTGACCCCATAGAGGAGTGTGACCCTCGTTGTTGGGACAATGCTCTTTATGAGGATCCACCTTCTTTTCAAGACTTGCAAACACGTTATGGCCTTGGATTTAGGCTCATCTCTAAATGTGGCTATGATCGTAAATGTTGTGGGTGTAACAAAGAAGGCATTTAGGTCCCTATAGAAATAGTGCCTTGTAAGCATAATCTAGGGCTTGGTTGTTTGGATGGACAATTTAAAAGAACAACACGGTTGGATGGATACATGGATTCCACTCAATCTTGTTCTCATAGGTTGTTTTATCCTCCCTTGTCTTCCACCTTCGTGTCTTCCTCTTCTTACGAGAAGTCAAACCTTTCCCCATAGGAGAAAGGATTGCTTCTTGTTCCTCATCCTTTATCTAAATAAGAGCATATTTTGTTGTGGCTTCTAAAATCCCACTTAATCACTCTCCTTCTCCTACACATAAGAAATCTCATGGCCATGATAAAAATTCTTTCTGTGCATACCATTGAGTGCTTGGTCATTCCACTAGTGAATGTAAAGCCTTGAAGGAAAAAGTACAACTTTGTGATTTAGGTGCCATCAAACTCCTGTTTGATTGACATACTTGCCTCTACTTTGCTTATGATATCAAGGTTCACCTCTATCCTATCCAAAGTATTTTGTATGGTTCTCCTCCCCTATACACTGGGGGTAGTGATAACTCATTTTGGAGCTGTGTGTCCTTAAGGACCCCTCTTCCTTTTGAAGGGTTCCTGAGGGACCTCTTTGAAAACCTTTATTTTGAATGAACTCTTTGTGTCTAGCTTGGGGGCAACCTTACTAGACCTTGCCTTGCAAACAACGTGGCCCTTGAGTGGACCCCTCTCTTTTCACACCGGGTTCCTGAGGGACCCCTTTGAAAGTTCCACAGTTTGCGTGACTGGCCGCTTTAGACATGTTGTATCTGTGGGTAAACATGTCGACACTTTTAGATGTGTCCTATTTGTGGGTAGATGTATCGACGCTCTTAGACATGTTCTATCTATGGGTAAACATGTCAATGCTTTTAGGTGCGTCCTATTTGCGGGTAGACGTATCGATGCTCTTAGACATGTTCTATCTGCGGGTAAACATGTTGACGCTTTTAGATGCATCCTATCTGCAGGTAGGCGTATCGACGCTTTTAGACATATTCTATCTATGAGTAGACACGTCGACACTTTTAGACTTTATGGAGTTCGCTTCTTGGGGTTTCCTTCAGGTGAGAGTTCTTGAAGGATACCTTCCTTGCAGGTCTGCGGGCTTGTAAGGTGCTTTTTGGTGATACAAATTTCCTCCTTGAGTGGGGTTTGCTTTTATCACCTTCTTTGTGGTGCGAGTTCTACTCCTGAGTAGGTTTTTCTTTCACCACATGCTTTGTTCATTTCTCTTATCTCTTGCATATACCGGATCGAAGACATGCACCTTCTTCATCCTGAGTATATGCTCCTTCTCTCTTCATCTTTAAAGTCTTTTGTGTGTTATTTGGGAATGACGCATAGTACTGAGACAACCTTTTACATCAAGGTCTCTTTCACTTTGATGACTCAAATCCTTTTAGATTTTTATGTTCTAGCATTGCTATCCGGTGTAGGTGCTTCTTGTCTAATGTATTGGTTTTGCAGATCGTCAACTTGGGGGCATACTTTCATGGTTCAAAGAGTTATCTGCTTCATCTACAGTATCCTTTTGGCATATGATGTTATTTATGTTTAATAGATTTCCTTTAGCGTGCATATTAATGTAGATGCATATGCCCACTAAACTAGGGGAAAAATGTATAAGAGTGAGATTGCACCCCTGCGATTTCCCTTACATTTTGTTTCCACTTTAGTGTCCGCTCCTTTAGCATCTTGAATAGGCTCATTTTGGCCCTTGCTTTAGCCTTTTTCCCTCTCAAGATGCTCCAACACCCCTTTTTAGCAACCACCCTTGCATGTTAATTCTGCGTCGGACTTTGTGTCTTTTGGGTTCATGTTGTTTTGTAGCATGACGTGTCCAGAAACTAGCGTGTCGCATAGATGTCCGTGCACCGCGCTAGCGTCCTATGACGTTTCAATGCTTAGATGACTATTTCTGAGCATGTTTTCCACTTGTCACCTAAGTTTTTCGGTGGAAACGGCTCGGGATTCTCTGAAACGGTGTGGGAAGCTTCTCTTCCCTCCTTAAAAGTCCTTTGTTCACTTCATTTTGGGGGCTTCTTTAATAGCTAACTCCACTCTGCCAGTTTTTAGCTTGACTCCACCACTAGCTTACACATACAGCTTGTTGTAGCAGCTTCAAGCTCTCACAAGCTTCCATTACAAAATTCTTGATAGCCTTCTTGGCTCTTGCAATTCCACTTCCATGCTTGTGAGCATCTTGGGATTCCATATCCCCTACTATTTGCATATTTACTTCATGATACAAGTTCTCCTTGAGTGGGGTTTGCTTTTATCACATGCTTATTCGTGGTGCGGGTTCTACTCCTAGGCGGGTTTTACTTTCACCACACTTTGTTCATCACTCTCTTTATCTTCTTGGTTTTCCGTGGAGGTGGAAACACCAAAACAGGGGTTGGACTGAGGCAAACCCCTATACAACCCCAACATTCTCTCCAGATATCATACTTGCAGGTTTTGAAGACATTTGCTTGGTGGAGGCTTCATCGCTCGCATGGTTGTAAGTATCTCTTTCCTTTCTTCTCCTTATCGTTATCATTTATTCT
>VDFB02242283.1:0-14143 GCA_007258455.2 Sequoia sempervirens
CTTGGAGAACTTGGTAAGAACTCTCAACAAAGAGTGGTATGTCTCACTAATAGCATTTGCTTGGTGTCCTTGGAGTAACATGTGCTGGCTCGGTAAGAATTCTTACCGATGTGTGAAGTCTTGCCGACCGTTCGATGCTCGATGTAACTAAAGGGGTCTCGATGTGAAGTCTCAATGACAAATGAAAGTCTTGCTGAAAGCGATGAGTCTCGCTGACTGGTGGATGCACATGGATTAACATGAAGGCTCAGCGTGAGGTCCTGGCAAGAGTGATAGTCTTGCTGAAGGGAAAGCAGAAGTTGATGCAATGGGTGAACACGATATAACCTCTTGTCAATTGTAAGGACTCTTGGCGATAACGAATGTTGACTGTGTTGGCATCGGGGAGACATGGATAGTGTCTCATCGATATACCAACATAGCTTGACATGCCTATCTCACCGATATGCCAACACAACTTGACATGGTTATCGTAACACTTGCACGTTATTAACCAGTAGAGATATGTTTGTTTAGGATTAAATAACATGCTCACATTATCACTAAAATGGTAAAAAATCACAATATACCCGTGATGTCGACCCACATTCTACATATTCTCCTAGTTTTGCAGGTGCTTCGACAAAAAGTAGCTTTTTGGTGATTGAGTGAAGTGTGCATGCATTCCATCACCTTTGCATGAAATAGCAGAGTTTTCACGTTGAAAGGCATATAATATCAATTCAAGTTTGAATTACAGTGATAATTGATATACAATTGAAATTTGGAGGGAACAAGCTTTTGAAGAAGTCAAATTTTTGAGGAGTTTGAGGAAGGAAGAAGCAAAGGCTGCATAATTGGGTAGAACTCCTCTATTTGAAACTTTGCTTTTTTAGGTATGTGAAATCTTTGTACATTTTCTTTCATTCTATTATGGCTTGCTTTCATTTTTGTTGTTTAGCTTACTCCATGTTGATCAAATTGTTTGTTTGTGATGCAATATCAGATTGCCAAGCCACTCAACAACATCATTTATTTAGGGAACTTCCTTCCCAAATCAATAAAGAGTAAAGGATCAATTTATACAAACTTTGTGAAATTCATCCAAAACTACTTTTCATTCAACCAAAATCCATTTATTTCATTTCAAGTTATAAGGCTATCAGTAGCCAATTCACCATCTCCATATAGCAAACTATTTTCAGAATCAACTTTCAACTTTGTTCTTGTCATAAACAATACAACAATCACTCATCAACTCAACTTACCCCTTCAAGGAAAAAACAATCAAACACCTTTGTTCCTTAGACCTGCAATCAAACATCATCCCAACCATTTAAGATATCTTTACTCAAATCAACACATCCATCATCCTATCTTCACGTAAACACCATTTGTAAAAAAAACAAGTAGCATTAGTTTAACACTGTCACCAGACCTTTAAGATAACAATTTCATCATGTTTTGATTGTAATATTCCAATATATCAGTATAGACACACTCTGACTACTTTGCATTCAAGAAACCATTGCCATATATTGGAAACATATGCCAAAATAATCAAATCTTTCACAATCTTCCTTCAAAACATTACCAAGCATAGACACAACTGTGGCATCACAAATGAGACTACTCCCAAGCACTTAACAACATTCCTTTCGCTGTTTCTACATATTCTATGTTTTTAGCAAACAATGCCAAATATCTCTAGGAGGCCAACATTCCATCTAATCGGGTGATTCCTTTTCTATCATAATGCATTTGCACAATCCCAATACAGATTCTCAGGCCTATTTTGATCCTTTTCAACATACTATAAAAGTTTACACTTATTTCACAAAACAGAGTAGAACCAACATGTTGTCTACTGGTAAAAGCCCTTAAATAGGCCAATTTATCAAAGAAAGTCATCATAGAACTACTCACTAATCCACCAAACCTACAAACAGTCCTAGGCCATGTGTAGAAACTCACAAATAAACAAGTTTCAAGATGGGAAACACCAATCAATACACAAAATCAGTAAACATTTGATTATAGGGTGAAAACACACCAACCATGAGGGTTTCTTTAATGAAACATTTGAAAAACCTCTACTACTCCACCCAACAATTGAAACATGCTTCATTATGTCTACAAATTATTTTGAAATCATTTCTAAGCTCCTCTACATGTTGTTTCCTTAAACCCTACTTGAAAACACCAATTTTTTGAATGAGAAAATTCAAAATTTTGTTCATGCAATAGTATCTTGACTTCTTATTTCTATTTACCCCTGCCACACACATCTTCACATTGAAAAGACACTAAATATGATCCATTCCACCGACCTACTAGCCCTACATCGGTGGAATGGCTAAGAATCACTTTTTAGACTCTCTAAACAATTCTAGAGGAAACCACTTGGGGCCCAGGAGACTTAGGAAACTAAGTTCAAATTAGATTGATTATTTGAATTACAATTCCTACAACTTTCAAGAATGAAAGAAGTCTCTTTCCCTGACAAGAATCAAATCTTAGAACATGCTTGAATAACTATGCAACCTGAAAAGAAGAATAGAAAAGGTTTCCAAAATAACTGAGTAGAGGTTTTTTTATTAATTTTTAATGGATTTTTGGGATACAAGATCTTCCTTTCTCGAGCTTACAGTTCTTTTTAAAGGTGTCTAAATCAGTTGAAATAATTGCCTCTTCATCTTCATCAACCCATCCTTTCCCTTCCACAAAAAATACTCTTCACCTTCTTGCTTTTGTGCAATTTTACATTTTTACAATAATTGACAACTTTTGTTATAAAAAGCAACTTTTCAATAATATTACCTAGTGACCTATTTCATGGTGCAAATACATTGAAATTCATCATTTAATGACCTTCACTCATCATATTTACTTGAACATTACAAATTGAACAAATTATCCTTTTGAAGGAGTTTCATGACCTAGGTGCTCCTGCACCAGTTTGTCATGTTACAACCTTACGTTGTCAATAGACATTTTAAATCACACAATTCGATACACTTTCCTATTACATTTTTAAACCACATCTCTTTGAGGAATTTTGTTAAATTTAACAATTGACTATCTTTGTGTATGCTTCCAAAGCTTTCAATTAGTTAATTTGACAACTTAGCACTTTTTGCATAGGTAAAATTATTCGTCATGCTGAAGAAACGAACTGTTAAAAGGAAAAACTAACAGATGATCAGCTCCAAGACATCAAAGATAAAGAGAAAAAATGGATGAGGGAATTTCGTGAAAAGCAAAAATTGGGAACGATTGATGAAAACAAGCTAGTTGAAGAGGAACCCCAACTGTCAAAAAGAGAAAAAAAATTGGCAGCACAAAGGGCATGAATGCGAAAGAGTCGTGCTAGGGGAGATGCAGATACCATAGTTGGAGACACACCATCTACCGCAAGTGAATATGAAGGGACACCATTAAACACAAGTGAATATGGAGGGAAACCATCTACCACAAGTGAGTATGGTTGGACACCATCCACCACATCTAAAGTTGAGAGTACATGATCACTCGGAGTTGAGGAACAAGGTATGCCATCATCCCCACGTGAACCTCAAGGTATGTCTTCTATTCCACCCTCGATCGAAGGTATGCAATATATCCCACCTCAATTAAATATTGATGAAATTGCTAATGTTGAGATGTATATACCTAAGAGAACACCAACTAGAATTTTGCATAGAAAGTCAAAGTTTTTGATTAATATTGATGAGGATATTTTGCAGCACATGGAAGGTAAGATTCCAAAACACACTTGTAGAAGATATGCTGATAAGATTTGGAAAATGTTCTTTGAAAGGCTAAATGAGATTGTAAGATGTCAACTACTTGTTCAAATGATGCGGGGTTTAAAGTAAAGAAACAACATGAAGACTCTTGGGTTGAGAACATCAAATGCATCAAGTGAAAACACTATTGTGAAGAATCTAATGGATGCTTATGACAGTGTGGGTAAGACCTCACACTCAAAGGATAGTAATGTCACCCAATGTGTCATTAGATCGAATTTGGTAATCTATAAAACAAAGAGATCTCACCTCATTAAAAAGACAAGTAAACAAATGGGAATTAGTAGAAAAACTTTATCAAACACTGTTCAAAGGTGGCAAAGAATTGAGGGCACCGATTCAAATGAATTATGGGCATTCTCGGGGAGACTGCCACACAAAGATAAAAAAGTTGTTGAAGGATTGAGAACACTAATTGAAGATTATTGGAAGAATAATACAAGGCCATCTCCGAATCAAAGGGATGTCGTAAGAAGGAGAATCGATAGTCGAAACCGTGAGCCACATCCAAAGCATTTTTTGGATATGACTCAAACCCAATTTTTTCATAAATTTCAAAATTCTTATCGTCAAATTAGTATTTCTCAAAGATTTTTTGAAATGATTAAACCTTTTTATGTCAAGATAAATCTCACACACACTACTTGTTGTTGTAAACTACATATTGAATTCTTTAACCATTATGATGTTTATCATTCTATATTTTTACATTTGCATACTAACGATGTTTTGTAGGATTGTGGCATAGAAGCCCCACCAAAATCTTCAAGAAAGTTCTTATCAAAATTTTTATGCGAAATAGAGGATGGCCAAATATTCTGTAGGACAACATGCTTGGATGATTCATGCGAGTGTTGCAGTGGCTTGCAAAGAATGCTAGTATGTGAACATATGGAAAGCACATATGAGACGGGACAAAAACTAGTAGAGTTTGGGAAGTATAAAATAGTGGCATATGCTACAAAAGATGGGTCTAAAGAAAAAAGGTGTGAGTTGGTTATTCAAAAGATTCTAGTGTATCAGTTCATGTCCATGTTTTGTGAGAATCTAGTGTATGAGTATGCAAGGCATACCCATAGAGCCCGATGGCTGGACACACAATTCAAGCTATGCAAGGACACCTTTCCACTTGGTAGCATAGTATCAGCAGTTGACTTTGCAAACAACTACACTCTACAACCACAACATGAGGTGCAGTCACAGTATTACAACTCCACACAGGTTTTGATATTTGTGCACATAGCATTCATACATGCAGCTGAAAGTATAGAGGATGAAAGGAAGGTATTGAGGGAGTATCACTTTTATATTAGTGATGATCGCACGCATTCTCCAGAGTTTGTGCAAGGTTGCTTCTAGATGTTCTATAATCATTTGGCTCAGATGGGCATATCATATGATCGGCATATAATATGGCCAAATAATTGTGCAACACAGTTCAAGAACGCGCACATGTTCTAGTGGTTGTGCATTATGCATCTCACTACACGTGTACAACATATGTGGAACTTTTGTGAGGCCGGACATGGAAAGGGAGAGCATGACGGTGTAGGAGCATGTGTGAAAAGAGCATTAGCATGAGAAGAGTTAAAGTATAAAGGCAGTGCATAGTTGATAGATGCAAGATCAATTGTTGAGTGGTGTAATGGTTCGATGGGTCCAAGTAATGAAGGTACATCTTTAGTTAGTAGATTTTTTTGGTTGATGGATGATACTAACATTGCACCATATGAGGATTGTTGTACACTAACATGATCAAGTGAGTTGCACTCTTTCCTTAGCTCAAATGAAGGTTCATGGAGTATCGATACACATAAGATGGCATGCTTTTGTTCTTCATGTACAATGCAAGCCTGGAATGATTGTGAGTTAGGGGAGTGGGTTGAGAAATGGTTGACAAGTTATCTTATCCCACTTCACACGTATTTCCCTCCGATGGCATTGGAACTAACATGGATGGAATCATCAGTCGACTTTGACCATGTATCGGATCTAGTTCAACCAGGTAATATATCTACTTTCTTAGTATTTGAAATTCCATATTGTTATCTTACTTTATAATGTATTCATAATGTTGACTAATTTCAAGAGATATGCCACACATATAAATGCAGGGCATGTTTATGTAGTTATTGTAGATGAAGACAATGAAGAGGGTACAAACTATTACTTGTGTCATTGTGTTGAGGCAAAAAAGAAATTGGAAGACCCAATTATAGATGGAGAAAACATTGAATACCCTACAGGATCAGTTGTTGTTACTGGAAAGTGGTTGAGAAGGTACCCACATAAGAGTGTTAAACATTGGTTGTTTGAGGAATTTGACACGCATCGTAAGATTCTTCATTACTCAAACCTTGTCGTGGCATCCAATGTTCGTTTGAGAAAATATGGGGGTATACCTTTGAACAAGACCTTGTGGAAGGTCCATGAGTCTGACCATGAGGCAATACTTGACACAATAAAGAGTAGAGCAGACCTAGATGGTTCATTGGATTAATTTGTAAGTATATGCACAATGGTTATTATTAATTTATACTTGTATCCATGTCAGTTTGGTTGATGCCAATGCTATCATCTTATTTTACTTTGTGTATCTGTATGTAACTAGGCAAACATTGATTGGTGTCCCCTTGCATAAAATGCAGATTTATGAGCCATCCAAGAGAATCTCAAGCAGAAAAGCAATGCAACATCCTTATTTTGATGATCTTGACAAATCTCAATTATGATTTTAAGCCATTAAAAAAGTGTAATGCAGCTTGATGAGGAAATTTCAAGTTATTCATTTTGAATTTAACCTTATCATGACCACCTATGACATAGACATTATAAGAGCATCTCAAATTTCAATAAATTCTTTTCATAAGAGCATAGACAAGGCAGTGAACTCTTTGAAAAAATGCCTCAAAGAAATGTGGTCTCATGGTGATGGAATGGCATGGCGAATGCCATGACAAGCAAATTGTTGTGGATTGTCATGGCATTCCATCACCATTGAGACCACATTTCTTTGAGGCTTTTTTTCAAACAGTTTGTTGCCTTTTCTATGCTATTGCTTATTAGTATGCTTTGATAGATTTTTTCCAAGCATCCATAGCATTTTTGGAAGCACCTATTTTAGGCTTTTAGCCATAGCAACAAGGAAGTGAACTATTTGATAGAATTCTTTGGTAAATATGTATGATAGATGTACTAGCATAGAGAAGGTAGTGAACTATTTGAAAAAATGCCTCAAAGAAATGTGGTCTCATGGTGATGGAATGCCATGAAAATACACAATAATTTGCTTGTCATGTGATGTAGAGGGTATGGGACTTTAGTCAAAACTCAAAGTTTCAAGGATTACAATGATGCAATCTCAAATACTCTTCCAGGCACCCTGATGGAGACAAGCCTCAATAGTGCACTTATAACTTAGTTTCTTTCTTAATGGACCCAAACCATTGGAGTGATCTCAAGGAACTCAAAAAAACTTGTCTTGAATGGTTTCAAAGCCCCAAACCTCTATCTTAGACAAAACTCACTTTTTGCACCTTGACTAGGCTTCTAGCCCAACTAGGCTTCTAGCGATGGTTTTTTGACTTTTCACTCAACTTCCCCAAAGGAATAATCAATATAATGACTGATTCAGATGTGATTCATGATGATACACAACATATCAAATCATTTATGGCACTTGTTCTGGATCAAACCTACCAAAATCTGTTGTTTCCTCTAATTTAAGGCCTAATTAGCCCACTTTTTCAAAGCAACCCCTCTCTAAACTTATCCCCTGACTATGAAACTGTCAACGGTGTTTTAAAATTTTTCCAAACCAAATATTTTCAAGGTATTAGTCTTCTTTGACACCCTCAACACCCTAAATCACAAAACCCTTAATAAATTGCTCCAAAACTAGGGCCTCTTGAAAATTAGTTTTCCCAACACTTCCAGAACCTTCTCTTAGAATTTTCACCAATAAATCAACATATCTAAACACCTTAAACTCAAAAATATACCCCTTATTGAGGTAGATCTCCTGCTGCTACACTTTAGGCACCATTTTCATGCCCTTTTCCTTGCTAAAACTCGGTGTACACCCAAGAATCACTCTTTCCTGCATAATAACTTGTTAGATATGTATAATACAAGTTAGATATGATCCATTTCACAAGTTTTTAGTCACACTCTCCCTTGAAATGGATCATTTATTCATGAAGACTCTCAAAACTAGTGAAAAATATGTACTTTTTGAGGACAGTCAACAATATAACACAAGAAACTAATTCCCAACATTGTTCAGGTCATTGAAAAGGTAAAATGCATGTAAATACAAGTTCTTAAACCATCCAAATGAGCATTACACCAAAAGGAATCAGATATTCATAAAAAAAACTCAAGAAAATGCAAAAAGATCAAAAAATTTATTGATTTTCTATAGTAGTCCGTACAACACTTGTAATATCAACCAACCCTCCTTACAAATGCTTTCTCCAGGCTTATAGACTCATCCTACAATTATCCCAACCAATTAGAATTTATTTTATTACATTATTGTGATTAAAACTCCTAAAACTTACTTTTCCACCCAAAGTTGGATTTCAAAAATTTGAATTTCCAACATTGCAATTTATTAACTCCTATTAACTATAAAGCTTCCAAAACTATTGCATATCATCATTAAACCTTATTTAACCTAATTAAAACATCATATACCTACTTAAACTCCTAGAACATCATTGTTCCATTTACAAGTCAATTTGGTCCTATGGTCCTTATCAGGACCCTTAGGACTTTTGATCTTCCTGTTACACTCATCCATGCCAAATGCCATTATAGGCTTCAAAATGCTATAATTGATGATCTGGAAAGGTTTATAGGCCTTCAAGACCCCCTACATCTCCTAACTCTCCAAATGATCCTCCAAGGGCTTGGGTGCTCTGCACCATCTGGCATTCCACACCATGAGACCACATTTCTTTGAGGCATTTTTTCAAACAATTCATTCCACTGTCTATGCTGTACTTACTATTATGCTATGATAGATTGTTTCACAAGCATCCATAGCTTGTTTGAAAACACCTGTTTTAGGCTTTTAGGCATAGCAGCAAGGTAATGAATTGTTTGATAAAATGATTTGATAGACATGTATGAAAAATGTGTTAGCATAGACAAGGTATTGAACTCTTTGAAAAAATTCCTCAAAGAAATGTGGTTTCATGGTGATGGAATGGCATGGCCAGATCTCATGACAAGAAAATTGCTATGGATTGTCATGACATTCCATCACCATTGAACCACATTTCTTTGGGGCTTTTTTAAAACAATTTGCTGCCTTTTCTGTGTGCTTATTGGTAATGCTTTGATAATTTTTTCATAAGCATCCATGGCTTTTGAACACCCTGTTTTAGGCTTTTAGCCATAACAAAGGTGAACTGTTGATAAAATTCTTTGGTAAACATGTATGATAAATGTAGTAGCATAGACAAGACAGAGACTATTTGAAAAGAGTGCCTCAAAGAAATGTGTCTCATGGTGATGGAATGCCATGACAATCCACAACAATTTGCTTGTCATGGCATTCCTACCATGAGATCACATTTCTTTGGGCATTTTTTCAAATAGTTCATTCCCTTGTCTATGTTATTGCTTGCACTATTATTATTATGCTATGATAGATTTTTCCTAAAAGCATCCATAGCTTGTTTGAAAGCACCTATTTGGAAAACTTTTAGCCATAGCGGCAAAGGAAATGAACTATTTGGCTAAATATTGATAGACATGTATGAAAAATGTGTTAGCATAGACAAAGTGATGAACTCTTTGAAAAAAGATGTCTGAAAGAATGAGATCTCATGGTGATGGAGATACCATGAAAATCAAAGCATTTGATTGTCATGGCATTCCCATCGAGTCATGAGACCTCATTTCTTTATGACATTTTTTCAAAGAGTTCTTGCCTTGTCTATGATATTGCTTACTATTATGCTTTTGATAGATTTTCAAGCATCCATAGCTTGTTAGAAAGCACTTGTTTTGGGCTTTAGCCATAGCAACTTGAGGGCAACACTTGAACTATTTGACAAAATGCTTTGATGCGGCTATGTATGAAAATGTGGTAGTATATAGACAAGGCGTTGAACCATTTGAAAAAATGCCTCAAAGAAATGTGGTCTCATAGAGATGATGCCATGACAACCAAATACAGTGGCGACTACTCCCTAGTTATTTGTTATGCAATTACTTCACATTGCATAACTACTTAGGTTGACTTTGTAAACACTATATTGTAATTGAAATTTTTTCATCTATCAACATCTAGTTATTAGTTATGAAATGTGAAGCAATGCTTTCAGTTTGAAAGATTTGCAATGCAATGTAATCAACGTTATGAATATGAACTACAAAAATATATTTTTTACTAAGTTACCGGTTCAGTTTTGGGTTTGGGATTGGGTTCAAGAACCTGGTTCGCCGGTTCGGGAATTTTTTTTTGGGGTTGGGTTCATTTTGGGTTCAGTCATACAAAAACATATAAAAATAAGAAATATATACATATTTGTAGCAGTAATCAAGTTCAAAATATACCACCATATTAATAGTCAAATAACATAGCAAAAATACACCACCACTTTCATAGTGAAATATTAAAATATTAGTGATCTACTTGAATGTCATGATACAAAATTATAAATTAAAGTTCAAACATAAAAATGTCAAGTGTTTACAATCAACCATTATTGATCATTGATCAATCTGAAAAGTGTGAACATTTTTCTGTGTGGAAGGCAAACAAGAAAATAGTGTTACATAATTATTTACATTATGAAAGAGCCAAAACCTTTTTCTTGTAGATCATAGAAGAATCTCAATTATTTTTTGGGTGTCCTTGCCTTGGAACGGAACTATCCTGAGCCATGAATGATCGACCAGGAAATGTGAGAAAGAAATAAGATAAATCACATGCAACTTGTTGCAATTTATTTCCTTGGGAAAAAAGGTAAAGTTTGCTTTTCAAGGAGAATCTCCTTTAGAGTTTGAACACATTGATAATTTTCAAGATAGACTTAGCCAAATATGTCATCTAGGTTTGAAGCTTTTAGGTAAAATGTTTGCTTCTTAAAATTTTGTTCAAAATTCAAGATGCAGGCTCTCCTCCCTTAGGGAAGAGAAGGCCTATCAAACCTAACACTCTTATGCAACACTTCTTAAGTTCTTGTTGATGCAGTATTAGATGTGAAGTTTCAAAATAGGCATGGTTATATAAATTCTCATCTCATGACTATCATTGCATCAAATTAAGAATTTTCAATCCTTTATGGTTTAGACAAGAGAAGTATGGAGTAGTGTTCCAATGCTAAAGTCTTATTGTGAATCTCTTTGCTATGAGTGGTTCAAAAATGAGGAATCTATCCTCTGCACCAAATGAGAAATATTCACAATATGTGCTAGGAAGGAATAAGTCCATAAGATCGAGTATGCAAGAACTGCAAATTGTAAAATTGGCTTACATTTGACTTCCAAACACAGAAATTTTCACACTTTTCGATGTTCACACATAAGTCAAAAAATATATGTGCATAAGTTTTAAAGTATACACTTGAATACACGTAACTCATATCTATTGAACCATGAATTTATAATTTGTAAATATGGACACCATCGATAAAAATATTTGTATTAAGCAAATAGCCATGTATGTATACATCAATATATGTCGATATAAGTATAAAATATAGTTACAAAATAACCATATAGGCTTACGAGAATGCCATATAGGCATTCAATGTCAAATATATCCAATACAAAATATGTAGAAAATTTCCATGTAGGCATACAACAAAGGGCTCTGTGCATTCAAAATTCATTTCTCTCCATGCTCTGGTTCAAATACAATTTTCTTTCCCTTTGATGGGCGATCTGATGGCGATAAGTCTATCACCCATTTTTGCTGTGCTCAAGGAGTGCTCTTGCTACTCTTCCTAGTGTTTAGCTTTTGGTGAAGTTTCAACTATTACAATAAGAAGTAAAGACATTAATATATAGAAATTACATTATAAAAATTAATATATTTAACAAAATAATCACTTATGGCCATCTCACGATCACTCTCCTCAATGGAAATATTTGTACGCTGATGCTCAAGCATGCTCAAGCCCTGTATAAACCATCCAAATAGGAATTAAACTACAAATCAATAATGGTTTGATTTTTCACTAGAACTAGTTCATCTATAACAATGAATGTAAATTGAAATTTAGTAATTTGCCTCATACCTCCCCTATCGAGGAGCCAACTGAAATTGTATAAGCGGAGGAAACACCAATATCCATTGCCCTCATAATGTTTGGTGGTGTTTCTGTCACCAACATCTAAAAATAAAACAAAAAATTATTCAATCACAAAAAAGTTACAATAGTGATCCATGTGATGACTTATAATGTATGAGATCTAATGAACAAAATTTTGAGTACAAGTATTAAACAGATATATTTTTGATTATTAGTTATCGAATTTGAAGTAATGCTTTGATTTTGAATGATTTGTGTAATGCAATGTAAGGTCAACAATATGAATATAAACTACACAAATCTATTAAACTTAGAATTCATTACTTAAGTTCTCTTTAAATTCTATATTACCTTCGTGAACGTTTGATCAAATCTATTGGAACTCGGAGGTGTTTCCTTGAAACCTCCAATAGTACCCTATTCAACGTCCAAAATCACATATTAAAATACCATTCGTAAAACAATTCTATTAACACATGTAATAAATTTATAATTGTTTACTAACTTTACATACACCACCGATAGGTGTACTACAAAAATAAGTAGGTGGATGATTGGTGTGTCTAGTCTCTACACTGTGACCCTACAATTTTATTAAAATAATAAAACTAAATTAGTTAATCTTGCATTTCACAATCAAAATTTAAGAAATTAAATTCAATGAACATGCTGAATTTTACCTGAGTGGCAATGCCATATGCATCATACAAAATGTCAGTCGTCCTCTCCATCCTCGTAGATGCATATGGATTAGGCTGCGTAGTAGCATATGGATCATGCGTAGCACCCTCTTGAGTGCCGGTAGGGTCATACGAACAAGTCAGCCTGCAAGATTGACACGCATGGGTTCGAAGGCCACCATCTGAAGACTCCCCTGGATGGCACTGTACAATAGGGCTAGTGTGATGGATGACACTTTGGGTCAAAGTTGTGATCACCTGCAATGTCTCTATGTTGGAACTCTCCTTCGCAATGACAGGCATCACAATTTTCTCACGAGGTGGCCTAGCGAGAGGTCGTCTCCCTTGCTGTGTAGGATCCAACTGTGCACTGGGCCTATCCTGAACTGACCCCCCACCTCTCCCCTGGAACTCCCTCATATCAAAATAATTTGGAATTTGGTTCAATACAAACTCACTATATAGTTTCCTAAGAAAATATTGGGGGACTTCACAATTATTGTACGGTGGGTAATCAAAGACCATATACCATCTTTCATAAAAATGGTTCTTAATCTCTTGGTGGTGGCACCAATGAATAGGAAACCTCTTTGCATTGAGGGTAAGATTTTGTTTTGTTTTAGGGTCAGTGAATAGAGAGCACAAATCACCTTTAGTAATTTTTAAATCTTTTACTTGTTTATATGATAATTTGTCTGCATAATATGCCCTAGCTATCTACCTCCTATCTTGCCATCCAGATATTTGTTGGGTGATTGCATCTACATTTTTTAACATGTCTTTCAATGAATTTGCTAGAAGCATTCTTTCTGTGGTTGAAGCATTTGGATCACTCAACCTTTTGATAAGATCCTCAAGTTGTTTTCTATTGTTCTCAATTTCACTCCTCAAATTTTCTTGAGTGCCAGGAGGGAATTGAGAGAATGGTGGGGGAGGTTGATTTTGTTGTTGAGGTTGATTTTGTTGAGGATTTTACTGTTGAGGATTTGTAATATTTCCTACAGATTTAAAAAAAAAATCAAATCTAACCTAAAACAAAGAAAATCAATTTCAAACTAACAAATTCAAAACAAATAGTAAACAATACTTACCTCCTACATCTCTTCATCGTCGTGGCACCATATTTGCAAACAAAATCCAACTGTTCTTGATGAAATTTGCAAAATTCCTTCCTCCTAGAATGCTAGCACGAAAATGAGGGTTTTTGGCTGTGGGTAGAGCTGAGAAACAGTGAAAAGCAAATGATACACATTTCACTTTTTTTTTTTGTTTTAAAAGCACATAACGCGCTCACGCTATAACGCAAGTCCATTATGTGTTTCCCCATTTTTATCCCATTTGGCCACAAAAGTGCAACCAACTTCGTGCACCCACCCAGTACTGGAATTTGAATTGATATGAT
>VDFB02242286.1:0-22585 GCA_007258455.2 Sequoia sempervirens
GTTTGTTGTCTTGTTAATAGTCTTCACATCCTTTATGGGTGTTATAAAATATAATATTTTATTTTTGTATTGTCTAGCCTTTGTAGATGCATAGTTTCTATATATTGGTTAAGTCTATTTGGGTATGCACTCTCTCTGAAGAGTCTAGCTTTGTAGAGTTGTAAGGTTATGCAACAGTATCTTGAAGGAGCAGAAGCTCTAGCAAGATTCTGATAATGTAATGAAGTATGGTTCTATGAACATCAATTATTAGTCTTTGTAGGATTGTGTAACCGTGTTGATTTGTATGAAAGATCTCAAGCTCAATCTGAAAGATGTAAGAAGTTTGATGAAACTGTTTATAATGGTGAATGCAAAAAGGTTTATGTCATATTTTATCTAATTAATGTAAATGTTTCAATGTCTATTTATATTATTTTCTTTTGTACTCCCCCTTCATTCCATCAAAGTGGTATCAGAGTCGTAGAGTGTCCAAGAATCCTTCAAGTTTTGGAGTCAAGCATAGTAATACTATCTTCAGATATCACCATAGGGGTTGCGTAATTTAATGAAGAGACATTGCTAGGGGAGATTGAAAAAGGAGAGAAGCTTTCAAAGATAAAATATCAAAAGCCCCATCTTGTGCCTAGATTGTTAGGAGATAAGGAAGCACTTGTTTTATGAGTTTTTTGAGAGAAGCTACAACTTGAATAGTGAATAGCTTTGGCCAACCAAAATAAAATTTAGTTAAGTGATTGGATAGAAGGAATTTGAAAATTTATGTTGTCAAACTTATGGGTTCCAAATTCTCAAAAGAGATTGTAGAGTTTAAAGTTCAAGGTAATCGCATATTTGAAAAGATTGAAGTATTTTACTATTGCAGATCGTAGATTTTAAGAAAGAGATAATGTGAGGAGCTACTAGTGTCGATGCAAGAGGTGAGGTGCAGCTTAGGAGGATGCTTTTATGAAGCACAATAATGAGAGGAGCATTGTAACAAAGAAATATGAGGTGATGCTATTATAAGAGGCCAAAAGAAGTCAAAAATTACAAAGGGAGCCATAGAATTTGCTCCAATGGACCACAACCAAAGGAAAGTGCTAGAGTAAAAGTTTGGTAGTTCTAGAAAGTATAGAAAAGAAAATCACAAATTTATAAATCATGTCTAAATATTTTTTAGCTATTGGTAGAAGGCAGTTCATAGAAATTTTTGAAGGAGGTTGATAAGAAAAGAGGAGGTTAAAAATAAAGAGGTCACTGTATTGTTTCGAGAAAGTGGCAAGTGCTTGTTGTTACAACAGGCCCAAAATATAACATAATCAATAATTTAATCATCAAGGAATATCAAGGAAAAAACATAACAACAATGAACAGAGAAAACACAGGGAAAAACAGAGTTGAATCACTCAAAAAATTATATTTTTTTGCTTGCATATTACATCTTTAAATGTTGTGAATAGCCGCTATCTAAATGTTGTGTCTACCAAAAATCCGGATGCTATACCCATTAGCTCTCTATAATCACATATATATAGCTACAATATCCTTGAAGCCTGGAAGCTTCTAGTTTTCTAGATAATTCTAAAATCTGGCAACTTCTTTTTTTACAACAGCTCTTAGAATGTTATTTTCTAGAACAGCTTTAGGAATGTTCTAGCTTATGGAAGACTCTAGAAACATTCTACCATTTTCTAGACAATATTAATCCTTAACATCCCCCCTTAAGATTGGCTAGAATAATACAAAGAAAATTCAAAGAAGAGCGGGACATTATACTAATACCCCCCCTTAATGTTCACCTCTAGCATACCAAACATTCTTCTATCATATTCCTCTTTCATGTTTTTCTCTCATTCTTGCTTTCCTCTAGCTTGCTAATATGAGATTAGATCTTTGAGCCTTTCCTATATATTTCTTCAACACTCCTTATCTTTTGTCTAGTTGAAAAGTCATCTTCTACTACCAATAGTACCTCTAGCTTGTTCCAACTTGCATTTCCATAGCTCCAACTAGCCTTTTCTCTCAAAGCATTCTTGACTACAATCTTCCAATTTGCAAAACCACTTCCATCAAAGATAGGAAAAACTTCATTTGAAGAGCCCATGTTAGCAAAAAATCAGCCTTCAAACAAATATTTCTCTAGCAATATAACAAGCTTGCAACCAAATATCACTCCAATAATATATTAGCCCTACAAACAAATCACTTCCAACAATATATTTTCCTTGCAAACAAATCACTCTAGCAATATATTTCTAGTTGAATCTCTAGCTGAATCTCTAGCTGGACCTATAGCTAAATCTCTAGTTCAATCTCTAGCTGAATCTGGCTCTGATACCATGTTAGAATAGGCCCAAACTATAATATAATCAACAATTTAATCAACAAGGAATATCAAGGCAAAAACATAACAACAATGAACATAGAAAACGTAGGGCAAAACAAAGTTGAATCACTCAAAAAATTATATTTTTCTAGCTTGCATATTACATCTTAAAATGTTGTGTCTAGCAGCTATCCGAATGTTGTGTCTACCAACAATCCGGATGCTATACCCATCAGCTCTCTACAATCACATATATATAGCTACAATATCATTGAAGCCTGGAAGCTGCTAGTTTTCTAGATAATTCTAAAATCTGGAAACTTCTTTTTTTACAACAACTCTTAGAATGTTCTTTTCTAGAACAGCTCTAGGAATGTTCTAGCTTATGGAAGACTTTAGAAACATTCTACCATTTTCTAGACAATCTTAATTCCTAACACTTGTAAATCGAGAAGAAATTATTGATTGCATAAGTAGTTGCCAAGTAAGTAAGAAGCCACATTCTTGAAAGGGAGATATAAGAAAGAATAAAAAAAAAATTCAAAATTTTAAGTCATCTCAAGCATATGACATTGTAAGGAAATCTCAGAAGAGAGATCAGGTAGTTTGGGAAGAGGTGCAGAAATATTACAGTAGCAGCCGTTAAAGGCATCACTGCTCCAAAGGAGGTTCATAGTCATAGTTTCTTGGTCATAGTTTGAAGGAGGACGTTTGAGAATGTGGAGGAATGTGAAGCTGCTAGAACAGTGAGAAGAGGAGCTGCTAATGGAGATCAAAATATCAAAGGAGGGCAGACAAGTGAAGTTGTAAACTGTTAAGGAAACAATATGGCTCACTGCAGTAGCAGAATGTGTTTGTGATTGAGGCCAGCCGAGCCAACTGAAGTTAGGATCCCCGAGCATCTGCAGTGTAGCTCAAAGGGAGGTGTTGTGGAAAACAAGAGTGCCACACCTGAACCTACAATGGACTAGTAACAAGAAGGCTAGAGCTTCTGGTTAGAGCATCCAACAGAAAATTGGGATTTCCTAAGTTCAATCCATGGAATTTGAAAATTGTAGATAGTGAAGCATCAATGGAAAATATCAAGAAAGTAATAGGGATTCGTAGTTGAGATTAAGGAGGGGTCTCAACCACTTCATTAAATTCACCAGCTTGCCTATTTTCTCAATATCCTCCGTGTTAGTCTCCATATGAGCATTGGATCACAATCAAATTTCAGCATTAGAGAAAGGATTTGAAGGAGATTGCATCTTATCTACTCCAGCTTGTTTGTTGTCCTGTCAGCAGTTTTCACATGCTTTCTGGGTGTTGTGAAATACAATTTTATTCTGTATTGTCTAGCCCTCGTAGATGCATAGTTTCTATATATTGGTTAAGTCTATTTGGGTATGCACTCTCTCTGAAGAGTCCAGCTCTGCAGAGCTGTAAGGTTATGCAATAGTGTCTTGAAGGAGCAGAAGCTCCAGCAAGAGTCTAATAATGTAATGAATTATGGTTCTATGAGCAGCAATTATTAGTCTTTGTAAGATTGTGCAACTGTGTTGATTTGTATGAAAGAGCTCAAGTTCAATCTGAAAGATGTAAGAAGTCTAATGAACTGTTTGTAATTGTGAATGCAAAAAGGTTTGTCATATTTTATCTAATTAATGTAAATGCTTCAATCTCTATTTCTGTTATTCTGTTTTGTCCTCCCCCTTCATTCCATCAAAGCGGTATCAGAGCCGTAGGGTGTCCAAGAATCCATCAAGTTTTGGAGTCAAGCATAGTAGTTATGTCTGCAGACATCACAAGACTGTATTCTTCCTTATCACAGGCTTTTGTTTTTTAACAGATTTTGCTCCTTGCTTGCAGCCTTTGCCAGGGTCTGCAACTTCAACATGGCACTTGTTCTTGTGATGATATTTTACTTTCTTAAATTGTTCAATTTTGTTCATAGGCTATTTTTTCTCTTGAGAGGAATGCTCCCCCGCAACTTTTTCCTCCATGTACTTTGCAGATATGTTTCCACTATTCCAACTCTTCTTTAAATAAGTCTTGCTGTTTAATACATTTGAAGTCCCAATTTAGATAAACCTGTCTTTTAGAATAATGTTCCCAGACAGTGAGAGGATCAGAGAGAGAAAGATACAAAATATAAATACATTAAAAAAATTAGTTAGCTATGGTGTCGACTAGAACACCGAAAGATCTCAATATGGAAAGGACATTGAAATGTCAAAATACAGTAAGCAAGAAATTTTATTACCATTTGCATTTTCAAACTGCTACATAAATTATATATTACTCAAACAGACTACTACAAAATTTATTTGCTAAGCATTTATAACCAGCACAATGCATGATTTAAACCTACGAGTTCTCTGCAGCCTTCGACATTTTGTCGTGGCGCTTTCTCATTTAAAAAGGGGAATTAGCTGGGCTCTCAGTTAAGGACTTTCTATTTCTGAGTTAGTCAATTGCTTGGACCGTTCAGGCGAACTTGCAAACACTACATTGCCTAGTACTTGAACCATCAAGTCAGGCATTTCTTGTAAAATATCAGTTATGCTTGTGAGGCTTGTGCAGCCAATAAGATTCAATTTCTTAAGATTTCTTAAATTACCAAAGGAAACGGGCAAGGATGTCAGGAAAGGGCTTCCTAATTCAAGAACTTCTAAGTTTCCCAATCTCCCTATTTCGCTGGGTATTTCCTCAAGACTCGTACCACCCAAGTTCAGGCTCTTTAGTGACAGTTGATATGGGACTTGAGAGGGTAAGACTTTCAGTCTTTTGCAACCTTTAAAATTCAAATGTTGTAGAGTGGTAATCTTCCCCAAAAAATGAGGCGGAATCACCAGATTGCTGCAACTTTCGAGATCTAAATACTCGAGCTTTATCAATTGCTTAAAAGAGGGGGGCAAAACCTTCAATTCGCTGTTGAAAGCAAGCTCTAAATGTTTCAAATTTTGCAATTTTCCAAAATTTGTTGGTAGTGATGTCAGCCTTCTACACCACCGTAGAGTAAGGTGTTCCAATGCTTGGAGATGACAAAACTCTTCTGGTAAAGCTTCCAAGCTTGTGTTCAGACATCCATCCACGATAATCTTTTGTAGCTGGAGCAACTGCCCTATAGATTTTGGAAACTTTCCAATGCTTCCTAAAATAGCCAGCTCCCTTAACTGGGTAGGTTGCTGCAAAAGGACCAGAGAAAAAACAAAACAATGTCTTAAAAAAAAGAGAATTGAAAAGAGTGATGTAAAATGGAATCGACTAACATAGCCCAAGAAATTACTACCTTTACTTTACTACTCCATATTTTATTAAAGGACCCATTCACTTGCAGAACTCTGATATTTTCCAGAGACACAGACGGAGGTATGCTTGGGTATGCACATTCACGCCAGAGAAGCCAAACAAGATCTTTTGTGAGCTTACTATATTTACCTTTTAAAGAATCACCACTAGCCACCAGAACCTGTTTCCAATGGAGGCAACTGTCTATCAGCTCTTTGAAAGAAAAGCAATTCAGTTTCACAACTAAACGGAAAACTCTAGACATAAATATTAATATTTCAATTTACCCTTATGATTTGTTTCTTGTCACTATAATTTGTGACTCCAATTCTATCTAATAGAGACTCCCAGAAATCCTTGGACTTTCCGTGAAGTAATCCTCCTAGCACTTCCAGAGATAAAGGCAGACCACCGCATGTTAATTTCTATAACCCAGCAACAGATTAATTGCACAATAAATTCACAGAAAGAAATCTGATTTATAACAATTAATACAACTGGGTTAATTAACAACTAATAACAGCGGAAGCATAAATAACATTAAGCCAAACACAAAAAGACAATAACACAGATATACCCAGGAAACCCCAATACGGGGAAAAACCTGCAAATGTTGGATCTTCTATTTAGCCTAACAGCAAACTTTTCTTTCGAAAAATACAATATGAGTTTGCTACAGCAATCTTGTATTTATAGAGCCTAGCTGCTTTACTTAGCGTGCAAGGAAAGAATATTTCCTTGCTTTCTTTGGCTTTATTTACACATAAAATCACTCTAGGATTTATCTTATCCTCACAACCTCGGAAACATTCTATTAAAGAATAAAAATCCTGCTGTTGCTAAAAATCCAACTCGAATTGATTTAAAGCAAATCTTATCTTGAGTTGCTTTAAAGCAAATCCATATCCCACTTTTCTAGCTACAAAAATCAACACTCCCTCTTAGCGAGGAAAGTGTTCTGCACTACACCCAACTTGTCCCTGAAGAATTCAAACTTGCTCTTCATCAAGGCCTTCGTCAGGATATCTGCTATCTGTTCATCCGTAGGAATGTAATTGAGCTTCACTATCCCCTTCTCCACACAATCTCTGATGAAGTGGTACTTGATCTCAATGTGCTTTGACTTGTCATGAAACACCGGATTCTCGAGAGTTTGATGCAACTCGATTATCCTGAATGACCTGTAGGGATCCAACTCGATTAAAGAGCCCACCAGCTTTCGAAGCCGATAGCCTCACATGTAGCCATCCGGCTGCCATATACTTTCGCCTCTGCGAACTCGGTAACCGACTTTCTGTTGTACCAAGAGGCGCTCCACGATCCCAAACTGAACCGCACACGGTGCTCTTCGGGATCGCTTGCGCCCGCCCACCGTACAAGAGAACCCTTGAGCTTCACTCCATCCTACTGAACATACTTCAGCCCATAATCAACTGTGCCTCGGAGATATCTCAAAACATGCTTCGCAGCTATCCAGTGCACACGTTTAGGTTCCACCATAAACTGACTGAGTGAGTTCACTGCAAAACAAATGTCTGGCCTGGTGTTGACCAGATACATAAGAGAACCTATCAACTGTCTGTATAAAGTAGGGTCCACTGCCTCTGATCTGGAAGCATCAATCTTCTTCCAATTGGTCACAAGTGGCGTTGACATAGGCTTATAGTTTTCCATCCTGAATCGCTTCAAGATATCAATTAAGTACTTTCCTTGTCCAAGGAAGATTTCTCCCTCTTTCTGCCACAACTCCAATCCCAAAAAGTAGTGCATCAACCCCAAGTCCTTCATCTCAAACTCTCCTGCAAGATCCCGCTTGCAATGTGCTATGAGCTCCTCTGACCCTGTGAGAAATAGGTCATCAACATATAACAACAATATGAGAAGTTCACCCTTCACCTGAACATAGTACAGGTTTGAATCTGCCTCACTCTTGATGAAGCCTACACTCTGCAAGTAACTATCAATACGTGAATACCACGCCCTAGGAGCCTGCTTGAGTCCATACAGTGCTCTTTTCAACCTGCATACATGAGAATCCCTCTCATGTGCTTCAAACCCTTCTGGTTGCTCTATGTAAATCTCTTCCTCAATCACCCCGTTGAGGAAGGCTGTCTTTACATCCATCTGATGAATCCTCCAACCCATCTGTGCTGCTATAGAAATGATAGCTCTTATGGATGAGTACCTCGGTTATGAGCAAAAGTCTCATCATAGTCGACTCCCTCCTTCTGAGAAAACCCTTTAGCTACAAACCGGGCTTTGAATTTTTCCACACTACCATTTGCAGCATGCTTAATCTTATACAGCCATCTCGAGCCCACCACAGACTTATCTTCTGGTCTTGGTACTACCTCCCACACACTGTTCTTCATGATGGAAGAATACTCTTCCACCATGGCATCTCTCCATACTTGGTGCTTGGATGCCTCTGAAAGCTGGAAGGCTCTACTTCAATTAATTCACTCATAAGTGCCACATAATCTGAATAACGTCTGGGAGCCCTTCTTTGTCTGACTGAATCTTGAGGATCACCTACGTATTCTTGAGCTTCTCTCAATGTCTGCTCAGCTGCCCTATTTCTCCTCTTCTCACTCATAGGAATCTGAGGCTGAGGAATTATTTGTTCCTCTATCTGATCATCCTGCTTGTTCTGCTCTCCAGCTTGTGTTACTGAAGTTTGAGGGATTTGTGCTACCTCAACTGTGGATGATTGTTCCTCCTCATTCATCAAGTTACTTGACTTTTGAAGAGCCCTCTCTTCCTCAAACTTCACATCTCTGCGAACCACTATTTTCCTGAGAGCAGGAATATAAACTCTATAAGCCTTAGAAGTTTCACTGTACCCAACAAGGATACCCTTCTCTGCAGTAGGTTCCAACTTGGTTCTCTTCTCAACAGGAATGTGACAATACACAAGGCATCCAAAGATGCGAATGTGCCCCAAATCTGGTTTCTTACCAGTGAATGCCTCTTCTGGAGTCAATTTGCCCAACACTTTGTGAGGGCTCCTATTCTGCAAATACACAGCTGTGTTGCAAGCTTCTGCCCATAAGAACCAAGGCAGATCCTGATCATGAAGCATGGCCTTGGCTGCTCCAACTATAGCCCTATTTTTCCATTCAGCAACCCCATTCTGTTGAGGGTTGTACGGAACTGTCAACTCTTTCTTGATACCTTCCTGAGCACAAAAATCTTTGAAGGCATTCGAGGTATACTCGCCTCCATTATCAGACCTCAGTATCTTGATCTTCTTCCCAGTTTGGTTCTCCACGAGAGCCTTAAACTCTTTGAACCTACTGAAGACCTCATCTTTATTCTTCATGAAATATATCCACGTCTTCCTGGAGAAATCATCAATGAAGGTAACATAATACTCATATCCATTCAAGGATGTTGTTGACATAGGTCCACACACATCTGAGTGTACAAGATCCAAAATCCCTTCGGATCTAGTGTCACTGCTTGGAAAACTGGTCTTGGCATATTTCCCAAGAGCACAACCCTTGCACACCTCATGCTTTTCTGTCTTCATCCCAGGCAGCCCTGTCACTATTTCCTTAAGAATATTAAGTGCTCCATGGTGAAGGTGAGCCATCCTCCTGTGCCATAATTCTCCTATCCCTTTACAGCTACTAACCAACGCATGTGCTGGCTCAAACTGTAACCGAAACAAGCTGCCATGCCTGACACCAATCACTTTTGCAATCTTGGAATCTTTGGGACGAATATAGACTTTTCCCCTCTCAAAGGTCACAATGTAACCCTTGTCTTCCAAGGCAGAAACTGAGATTAAATTCTTTGTCATGCCAGGGACATACAACACATCCTCCACCAACAAAGGTTTGCCAGACTCCCTCTGAAACTTGACGGTGCCAATACCAGTTGCATGGTACTTGGCATTGTCTCCGAGCTCAATATAGAAATCCAGCTTCTTCTCCTCCAACTTGGTGAAACATTCTTTGACTCCCGTCATGTGGCGAGAAGCCCCACTGTCAATATACCATACCCTGTTGGCAATTGAACTTGAGAGACAGGCAATGAGTGAAAACTCATTCTCAAATTGTGATGCAAACTCGTCCACCTCTGCTGTAGCAGCAAATTGCTTCTTCTGCTTGTCCTTATTTTTCTTATTCGGACATTGACTGGCATAGTGACCCATCTGATGGCAGCAAAAATATTTAATCTTGCTCAGATCTTTCTTCTTCCCACTCTTGGAAGAAGAACCTTCCGATTGCTCTTTATTGGACTTCTTCTTACCCTTGCTTGCAAGAGCAAGATTTTCTTCATCTTGAACCTTCTTTGTCTGATCTCCTCGATGAGCACCTTCACGGATCTCCTCCTGAACAAAATCATCCCAAAGTCTTGCCCAATCAGGTAGCCGATCTCTACCGACAACACACTTGACAAACACTTCCCAGTGCTTTGAAAAGCCATTCAAGGCTATACGCACCAACTCATCTTCTTTAATCGTCTCTCCAACAGCAGCAAGCTCATCCCTGACCTGTGTCAGCTTGGACAAGTAAGAGGTCACACTCTCGCCTTTGGACATCTTGGTATTATGCAATTTGTCCTTGAGCATCATCTTACGACTCTGATAGTCGCTCTGATAAAGTTTTGTGAGCGTATCCCACATCTCCTTGGCGGTGTCTTTCCCCGATAAATGAGGAATTAAATGATCTCTTACTCCATCCAGGATAATCCTTTGAGCTTTGGCCTCTTTGACTTCATGCGAATCTAAGGCAACAGGATCATTTGTTGGTGGAGTCACTTCTGTGCTAGCATAGGTCCATAGCCTGTTCTCCTTGAGAACAGATGTAATCCGAACCTTCCACTGCAAGAAGTTAGACGCACCCTCGAGCCTGTCCTCGTATCGAACACTGGTTGCCATAGCCACAAAAGAATTGGAGACGAAAATCTGATGACTTTTTTTTTTTTCTTGAAATCTGCGTTACAAATCTTGGCTTCGTATTCAGAGTTTAGAGCTCTGATACCATGTTAATTTCTATAACCCAGCAACAAATTAATTGCACAATAAATTCACAGAAAGAAATCTGATTTATAACAATTAATACAACTGGGTTAATTAACAACTAATAACAGCGGAAGCATAAATAACATTAAGCCAAACACAAAAAGACAATAATACAGATATACCCAGGAAACCCCAATACGGGGAAAAACCTGCAAATGTTGGATCTTCTATTTAGCCTAACAGCAAACTTTTCTTTCGAAAAATACAATATGAGTTTGCTACAGCAATCTTGTATTTATAGAGCCTAGCTGCTTTACTTAGCGTGCAAGGAAAGAATATTTCCTTGCTTTCTTTGGTTTTATTTACACATAAAATCACTCTAGGATTTATCTTATCCTCACAAACTCGGAAACATTCTATTAAAGAATAAAAATCCTGCTGTTGCTAAAAATCCAACTCGAATTGATTTAAAGCAAATCTTATCTTGAGTTGCTTTAAAGCAAATCCATATCCCACTTTTCTAGCTACAAAAATCAACACCGCATGCACTAGATAACTTCTCGACTAAATACTCAAATCCTTTGATCGGTTGGGCTTGTGAGAAAGCGTGCAGACAAAACAGCTCTTTCGCAGGAGACGAATCCATTCTTTTCATCGTATAAATGGAAGAAACTCCATAGCTTTTAAGAATGCCCACGTCCCGTGTTGTGACTATAACCATGCTGCCCGATCCAACGTTATCCTTTTCAGGGAGCAAAGCTTCTAGTTGATCTACATCATCTATGCCATCCAAAACGATAAACAATTGACGATGCTTAAGACGATCTGCGATAGCCCTCTTGCATTTACTGCTATTGTCGAATGTCATAACATCAACATGACCCGGCAGGTCTTCCAACATCTTTTTTTGCAGATTATGGAGGCCCCATTTTTCTACGGCTTTATTCACATCAAAAAGAAAGCTCGACCGAGAAAAGATCAAGCTTTTTCTGTTGTAGAGTTCTTTCGCCAGAAAGGTTTTCCCACAGCCCGCTATACCCACAATCCCCACAACATTCACATTCTGGTTAAGAGTACTCTTTTCGAAGTCTTCTACTACTTTATCCAGCTCAACCGGATATTTTCCCACATCTAAGTGTGCTTTGATCGACTCTTTCGATTCACTAATTGGCATGCTTGGAGAATCTCTAAAGCATTTACAAAACATGGGCCAAATATCTCATATATATACATACAAGATGCCGATATCAGATTTGGTTACCTGATTACATGATAATTACTTGTCAGCCTTGATTAACTTCGGAAGAGAGAGAGATGAAGCTTTGTTGAGTGTCATTTTCCTTTCTAAAAACTCTCGATTTTCATCATAGTTGGCATTTGCCAACTATTCCTTTGGCCGTACATCAATGACACGACGACTTAATATGGTAGACCCCATGAACTGTTCTCGTAGCTTATCAATGAGAAGCCTTATCTGGGTCTGAATCTGAATGCAAAAGTCAACCACGCGCCTCTTACTGTACATGTGACATACGTGGGACCCAATTCCCATGGATGGTGAACTACCCATTGTTCACCGTGAGAGCTCTTGATCTATCTGGATGTACATTAAAATTATGAGTCTGGTAAGCAGCCTGCGATTATTTATTGTTAAAAAACGTTAATACTTTTTATTGGCTGGCTTCTTTTCTAAGGGAGGTAGATATGGAAATTCAAAGGACAAAGGATAGACGTGCAGCTATATTAATAGTAGATGATCAAGTCAAAAAATATTTAAGACCAAGAAATCTTTGATAACGTGTTCCATGCGACATTTTTTTACTCGGAAGAACAGGCTCAGGCCTGCAAGTAAGGCATTAAATAGTATTTTATATAATTATTGGCGAGGAATAGTTTAGGATGAGTGTAGGACAGATCAAACTGTGTTTAGTGGATGATCCCAATATTATAAGAGATAGAAGTTGGAATTAGGAATTATTTAGGTGTCATAAAGTTTTTTTTTGGGAAATTTTTTCGGATTCGGAGTTATGAATCAATGAGGTTACAAATGGGGGACCTCATTCTTAACATAGAAACTCAACAATAACATTCCAGTAAGGTTTGAACTTTGGTGACAGAAACAACATTGCATTTAAACCTTCCTACGATACTAATGCCATTTAGTTGTGACAAGCTTTCTTATAATATTAGCCTATAATACATAATATTTTTTTAAAAAATAGATATTAATAATATATTCATTATTTATAGAAGAAAAAAATAATTTAACAATAGAAAAATAACACATTATCTTTTTTTTTTTTTCTAATAATTTAAATACATATTTAATAACTAAAAGAAAATCATATTTACAAAATTTTCAAAGTATAAAATATAATAGTAAACAATTTCTTATTTTTAATTGAAGAAAATAACACTTGTAATATTTTTAGTAGATAAATACTAATAATAAAGAATTTATTAAGTTAATAAAAAGTCAACTAATCTATTTTACATCTCTTTTGAATATAAAAAAATAGATAAATTTTAAATTAAATTAAAAAATATATTTAGGTATAAAATTCACCATGAAATCGTGAGATAGAGATAACTAAAGAAATGATATAATAGCTGCAATTTTTTTAATAATAAGTTGACTTTTTAAACATTTGAAAGAGTCAAAAGAACACATCTCTAGGTTTTTATAAAAAAATAGATAGCAATCAATATTTAAATTCTACATTTTAATGTTTTAGATTTATGTAACTTAAATTGAGACTTGCATATAAATATTTATATAAATTTATTTTTAAAATAAATAATAAAATTGAAAAAATGTTATCTTATATTTTGAATTAATAATAAATATAAGATATTATGTATCTTTCATTTTGAATAATTCAACCAAAGATATATCTATTAATTAGTTTGAGGAAATAATTTACATATATATAATAAAATAAATATTTGAGTAAGAATTATTCAAAAGTAAAATATTTTTCTTTAAGTGTATTTTTTTATCTAAATAATAAGTTGACTTTAAAAAGAGATTAAAAAAAATATTTAAAATTAGATTAGATGCTAAAAGATTATGTGAGTGATTCATTTGATGTGAAGGTCCTAAGTCAACTATCCAACTATTGATGGATGAATCCAAACCTCTAGTTGTAAGGGAATCTCCCTTATTAGGTTTAGGAAGATCAATGTTGTGTCTTCTCATGGCTTGTTTGAAAGTTGTAGTGCAATTATGAAAAAAATTGCTAACATGAGTTTTTAATCCACAAAAAGTATATAGGATTGTCTTTTTAGACTTATAAGGCTTCTTTCCAAAATATGTAGAAGATGTGGCATGTTTGTCAAATTTATTCTTTTTCTTAGATGATTGCTCATTTCTTGAAGGTGATTCTACATTCGGTTTATTAAAAGGCTTCTTATGTTTTCCCTAAGATTCTTGGACAACTAGTTCCTAATTGTTTCAAGAGGTGATAACGTCCATACAAATGAATTTGGATGTTCTCTTGTGATTCAATAAAAAAAAATTCAGAGGGGAATTACATGCTTTGTTCCAAGAACATCTAGAGTAGATTAAAAAGAAGAAGAAAATATCTGATAAGGATCTCATAACATTGAAAAAATGAAGAAGACACACTCTTTTTCTTTTTCTTTTTTGTTTTACCACAACCCTAAAGCTACAAAGCAAAGTCTTTATTTGGATAAATAAATCTTTAATAGAGGATAAGGCATCAAGAGACAACATTGTCAATTCAACATCCAATTATAGAATCTCAAACTCATAAACTTTACCAAAGAGATCATCAAAATTGTCCCACATTTTCTTAGGAGTAGTTCAACTAGAAATGTCAAATTAACAATTATCAGAAATAAGAGAACCTATTATTCGTATTGCTTAATCTACCTTGTTTTGATAATTAAATTTATGAAAATCCCTAGTAAATTATATTTGTTTTCTAATGACCATTTTCCATAATCCCTTAGATTGATGTAGTAGTTGTACAAGTTGGCATTCAATGTGTGGAAATTATGTTGAATTAATAAGTCAATTTTAGGATCCATGATGCAGACAAAATAAGGAACTTGAATTGTGCATTACCAAACCCCCAAAAAATGTATTATATTCGAATGTTGATTCCTCAATATGATACAAGAAAAGATTTATAAGATTTTGTTAATTTTAGAAGCGAGATCGTCTATTAAGAAGCATGTGATTATTTTTTGTGAAAAGTTTTTTTAAAGATTAAACATTTTTAGTTAGGAGTTATGAATCAATGAGGTTAAAAACAAGAACCTCATTTCCAACATAAAAAAATCAACAATAACATCCCAACTAGGTTTGAACTTTGGTAGCAAGAACAAGAAAATTATATTTGTGCTTACAATGTGATAATACCATTTAGATTTTACAAGTTTTTCTATAATATTATAATACATAATATTAACAAAATCCATATTATTAATATATTAATTATTTAGCAAAGGATACTATGTTTTCTCCTTCAATGGCTCCACAAAACAATGATCTCAATCACCTATACCAAATTCACAAGGGAAATCAATTTTCTAGTCTATTGAGTCTTCAATGATATCAATAGATTTAATATCCGAAGAAGCACCAATGTAGGGAAATTGAATCAAACAAAATATTTCTTGCAACTCATAGCAAGGTTGGATGGAAGTAGAAAAGAAGAAATCTTCTCCTTCAAGGGTCAAACATTCAATGATGTTAAGATCAAAAAAATATTAAGTGAATAATTAATTGTAATCAAATGAATATGTAATCTTGGTTTCTAAAGTAATAGAATGAGTGCTATTCTCTCTATAGTAGTTTTCCTAAAATATATATATTAATTATTTATAGAAGAAAAAATAATTTAATAATAGAAAAATAACACATTATTTTTCAAAAAATTAAATACATACTTAATAACTAGAAGAAAATCACATTTACAAAATTTTTAATATATAAAGTATAACTAGCAGTCGCATGCACGGGCATGCAATGATTAGCCAATAGGGGTCCACCGCAAAAGGCAACCCAATGGGAAAAAAGGAGAAAGCTTGTGTTTGTAGTGCAAAGTGAAGTGTAAATGTTGGAAAATGATTGTAGTGCATATTAATGCTTGTTATTGAATATGGGAGAACAAGAGGCTAGTTTATAGTAGGGGGTGACTATTTTGACGTAGGGTTTAATCAAGAATAAGATCCGTAGAGTACATTATAATAGACAAATATATTTGAAAGGAATAATTAGATGGATAGATTAATTAAAGCAAAGCTATGTGTAGTAAAAGATATGAATATGGCTTATGTAGAAATTTTTTTACATCTCTACATTTATTTGGAGCATTGTACAACATTTTAAACCCCATCTTATAGTGCACTTCTTTATTCTTATGTGAAAAACAATGTTTGAGAGATTAAAAAGCATTTGCGTAAATGAGGAGATTGATTTTTACGTTTCCATATTAATTATTTTTAGTTGGAAATTGATTGCGGAAATGTAAAATAAAATCGTAGGTTGTCTTCATTATTTACAATGTATCTATTACTTGGAATGTCAATGAATTAATTATCAATGATTTTAATAAGTAATATTAGGAGAATTATTTTTGAATAAATTTTTTCTTAATAAATTACATTTTTTCAATTGAATACAATTTAAATTTGTAAATGATTAATCTTGTTAATATTGGTATTTTTTGTCCAAAAATTAAGGTATTATATATTTTAGGTTAATAGTGTCTATATTTGATGTTTTTGTATAGGTTAATCAATTGTTTGATTGATTAAAATGGGAAAATGTTTTTTCTATTTTGGAATGAGAATTTAGAAGTTGGAAAATGGCTATCAAATTGTAAATCATGTGCTATATTCCTAAGGTCAAATTAACAAGTATTCTTTTTAAAAAGTGACTCCATTAGTATACTTATGTCTTTTATTAGTAAGATTGAATGAAAAAGTATTCTTTCAAAAATTATTTTATTTGAATATTAGTTAGAATGGTCATCACAAAGTGGTTTTGCAAAAAGAACAGATGTTATAAGTAGTATCAACTCCATAATTCTGAGACTGTGATGGAATGATACACATACTTTGTATAGGTATTTTAATTGAATTAGAAGGTACACATTGTTTGGAGGGAACATGAGAAAGATGTCACTAAATTTATACAACGATTTGTGTAGACATGTATATATGTAAGAAAAAATGTATGACATTAAATGTAGAACAACAAAAAACATGATTGTTTTCCTCCCTACCATATTGACATAATGAAGGCACATGGACTATATCTAGACCCCCGAGCAAGAGAAGAGTGAAACATGCGCGAGAGATACCGTTGACATTCAACATACATTATTATTTTGATCGAATTAGAAGGTAGGCCTTATTTTGAGGCAATATGGAAAACATAATAGTAAATCTATACAAGAATTTGTGCATACATGTATGTATGTAACAACAAATAAATGACATGAAATGTAAAACCACAAAACCCATGCTTGTTTTCCACCTTGCCATATTTGCATCATGGAGCTGCATGGACTCTAGCCAAACCCTCGAGAAAGAGAAGGATCAAATTCCCATGGGAGATGTTGTGGAGTTTCATCATACATTGTACAATAGAAATCTTGGGCAAACTCTGTTGTTTCCATATACAATATCTGATATTGTTGTCTTCTCTCTAGTGTGGTAACTTGAAAGCAAAAATGTAACTTTATTTTTGAATCCATTTCCATGCTTAAACCTATTTCTTGAAAATAGAATACAAAGGTATGTTAGTGGACAAACAAGGGAAATAAAAAAGGAAGAATAAAGAGTAAGTATACAGGTAAAATTTATATATACAATGTGAGCCTAAAAATAGTGAACAATTTTCGTAATTAGTTAACCAAAGTTGTCTATTGACAATGAGAAAGTATCATACTTACATACACTATTGATTGTGTTCAACAAGGATGAGTTGCATTGAACTGAGCCATAGGAGTATCAAAGAATTTCAAACCTAGAGAGAGCACAATACACTAATTTTCTTGAATGCATATTTATATTTCATAGGAATCTAAAAAAAATAATATACATATAAAATAAGAGAGGCTAACAGTATTTGTTCTAAATAGAAATAGATAAAGTGGAATATCTGATTAACCACATAAAAATTCTATCCATGTATATAACCAACAAGAAATAGACAATGATGGAAGGATGAGATAATATAACCATGCTCACTCTACTTCCCACCATATTAGGATCATGAAGGCTTAGGAAAATATGATGAAACATAATGGTGGAAGACAAAAAATCTAAGTGGCATATGGCTTTTGAATTACAAATTCTAGCTACATTATTTGGCACTAAACACTATAGAAAAATAGGTAAATTGGAGAAGAATTATTAAGAGTATATGTAAGAAGCATTGGATAATAAACTGTTCTTCATGATACTCTTTCCTCAACTTCACCATAGTAGACCCTTGATTATTGTAGATTGCTTAAGAATAACAACTAAATGAGAGGTGATGAAAACCCCACAGTAAACATATTCATACAAGAGGAGCAGTGTATATCATAGTTGACCTGACAATTCAAAATTTGAACTACATTCTTTGATAGTAAGCCCACATTAATGAAAAATTGTAAAGGAAATGGATAAGAAGAATTTGTGCAAAATGGCTATAACACCATAGAGTTAATTGGGAAAAGAGAAATCTCATGTGGGGAAGTTGAAACAAACAAGGAAGAAAGAATATATTAAAACACATTGATGTAACACAGTGGGATATTCATCAGCCCAAGTGTGAATAACACTTGTGGTGCAATAGCTTGGTTACAATTTCTTTGTTTGTCCTTAAATCTCAATGTATCTTTGGTGTTGTAGCCATTACCCTAGGAGTAATTGTACTTATTTGTGTGTAGGGTTTTGGGTTGTATGAAACAATTAACATAATAGAGATAAAATTACTTTGGTGGCTGTTTACTTTTATTGTAATATCTCTTTTACAATTTCTATATTTGTGTATTATATGATGAAACAATCTCTCCATAATGTGTTTGACATATTTTAAGTGTTATTGTAATAGTTCTTTGATCTATTCAACTTTATATCTCTAGCTGATACACTATTTATTTGAATTTTTTTTTTGTTGAGAAGAGAGTATTATATGGACAATGCAACTTAATCAATATATTTTCTTGCATATTTTGGAGCACATATTCATAATGCTAGAATGGCTATTTTGAGAATGCAACAAAATCAAAATATTTTCTTGCAAATTTTGGAGTATACATTCACACTACATGTATATATAGATATATACATACACGTGTGTATATATATATATATATATATATATATATACAAAATTCCATAGACATAATCAGAAATTGAAGTTACATTCCCTGCAACTAAATATTATAGACAAATAGAGGGATTGTAACAGACCTATTGTAGGACAAGGCCTATTTTGCATTTGCTGTCGATGAGGATGTGGCTAGCCAGTGGGGAGCTCACCGTGGAGAAATACTAGTTAAATCTTCTTTCATTTGTCAAAAAAATATGGTTAGGGTTACTAATTTTTTGGTGTTGAGTGTTATTCTAATACCTCTTTTACATTTTCTCTATTCATCTATAATATTTCGGACTAGGTGATGTAGGTAAAATTTTCAATTAAGTGTGTGGGATGGTACTCATTATGCATAGATTACTGCTACATATTGGGTTTAGGAACTCTATTTAATGTCACTTTGGGGAAGTTGCAATAAAATATTCTTTCTATTGTCAAAAAAATATGGTTGGGGTCAGTAATTTTTGTGGCCCTTGTTTTTTGTTTATAGTTATGGTTGTCCATCTTTGGGTTTCTACCTATCACCATAGGATCAATTATAGTTAAATGTTCTTTATTTTGCTATTGGTCTATTGTTTTGGTTATGTGTGTATATATTTGGCATTGCACCCATTAGCATAGGAGGGATTGTAGTTATCTGTGTGTAGGGTTTAGGGTTGTATGCTATAGAAAAATAGAGAAATTGCAACAGACCTATTGCAGGACAAGCCCTATTTTGGATTTGCTAGGGATGAGGATGTGACCAGCCAGAGGAGAGGTCACCAGGTTTTGGTGTGGCAACGTTGATCTTTGTGAATATGTGGACTGGTAGTGATGGAGAGTTCTTTAACAATTTTCCTATTTCTCTATAGTACTTAGTGCCAAATAATGGAGATTAAATATAGAATATATGTATGTACATATATGTAACCATTCATCCAAGCTTTGGTGTATTGGTTTTATATATATATATATATATATATGTATATGTATACAAGATGCGACAAACTTAATCCACTGGTTTTTTTGTGGCGACATGGACCTTGGTAATTACATGAGTTAGTGGTGATGGAGAATGGTGTCCTAGATACGGGGAAGGTGAATGGTAAGTGTTTGTTGGCACGAGGACCAATGCATCTTGCCATTGCACAATGCTGGCAAGTGATGTAAATGCAATATTAAAATTTCTCCATGCTCATACAACTATCTTTTCATCTTGCTAGATGAAGTGTATAAAGCTAGTTCTTTATGATAATACCTACTTTCTTTAGGTCATGACAATAATTATATGATATGATTCTAAATCTTTCTATGTAAAAAAGAAATTGCCCATTTTAGATATGTACATGTATATATGTATAATGGGGGAATTGTAACAGAGCTATTAGTAAGACATATGTACATACATATATTTACATATATTTACATATATATACACATGTATATATATATATGTATATATATATATATATGTATATATATACATATATATGTATATATATATGTATATATATAAATGTATATATATATGTATATATATATATACATACATACATATATACATGTATATATATACATATTTACACATGTGTGGGTATGTGTAGGATGATCATGGAAAAAATAGGCCCTTAAGTGGCAAAAAATTCAGAAAAATCAGAGTTAGGCAACTTGACATAAAAATTTGAATAAGTTATCTATATTATTTCAAAAATATGTAAGAATAGTATCTGTAGCAAATTGGATGTAGTTTCTAAACTACTAGGTTTGTTTAAAAAAAAAAAAATCTATTTGGTGAAAATTTGAAATTTCAATGCAAGTGGTACTTAAATTGTGAAAAAAAAGAAGTAGGTGTTTGTCTGACCACCCTAACCACAATAAAATGATAATTTTTTTTATAAGATTTTAATTATAAGTAGAGGACTCATGCCTCGATGTGATGCATATTTTTTTGTAATTTTTTTTCAAATAAATAATCAACTATGAATTTTTTATTACAACTTTTTAAAAAATATAAAAAATCATATGTCTGACCACCTTAACATGGTAAAAACTTCACGAAATTCAATTTTTATTTTTTTAATCCTATAGTTTGTGAAGCATAGAATGTGACACATGTTTTATATTCAAAAAAAGTGACATTGTTTGAAAGTTATAGATGTTTTTCAATCAGCCTATCAATCAGGACTTTAGTTGTAATTTGAATAGAAAATGAATAATAATTACTTATTAAATTCAAAGTAAATCATAATTTATATTGGTAGAAATATGAGAATCTCCTTTAAAAACCCTTTTCGTTTCAACAATTTTGGGTAAAAAAATAGTCGTTAGCCACATACCCATCATATTGCCACTTTTTGGCCTATCATGATCCTGCACATACCCGTGTATAAATATGTATATATGCATAAATACATGTATGCACGTTTTACTAACAGGTCTGTTACAATTTCCCTATTTCTTTATAATACTCAATGCTAGGTAATGTAGCTACTTTTATACAATTACTCTCTTTTTCAGCAAAGTAAAAAGCACGTGAGAACCATATTAAAATCAAAAGCATAGGAGCTCAATGAATGTGCAAATGTATACATGGAAACACAAAATTATATTATGTTCATATTTGCAAAAGGGGAGTCTTCGATAGGATGTAGGCATACCTTGTAGGTGCAACTTGGTGTCGTATAAATAGGAGAAAAGAAGGCATTCTTTCCACCACCTGAGAATTTTCTTTAGTTGAAATCATTGCTATACATTTTTAAATATATATATATATTTGTATGATTTGTGAAAAAGGACTCAACATATAGTCATAAAATAAGAGATGCCACCATATTAAAATAAAAAACATGGAATCTAACTGAATGTGTCAATATATATATATCTCTCTGTGTGTGTGTGTGTGTGGAAAGATAGGAAGAAATTACATGGATATTTTGAAAACAAAAGTGCTAGATAGGATCTACGCATACCTTGTAGTTGCGACTAGATGTAGTTTGAATAGAAAGAAAGAAAGCTTGCTCTCCACCCTACTGTATTGGGGCATGCGGCCTCATGGGTTGTCACCAAATTCCCAAGCAAGAACATACATTTCCCATCCACAAAACCAAAGCGCAATCAAATATCCAAAAAGAAGAATTCCCAAGCATTATAGATTATGGAAATCTGATAGCATTAACCTGACAATTTCCTTTAGTTGAAATCAGTCCTATACATTTAAAAAAATATATGTAGTTATATCATTTATGAAAAATAATTTGAAATGTAGCCGTGAAATAAGGGATGGAATAAATGACATATAGGCTTACATTCTAAATAAATAGAATGTAGTTGGAGATTTTACACCATTTCAAACATGCGATGATAAACCTATTTAGTATTGTGGACATGTTCAGTTACAACTAACAATGTTTGCAATCTAAAATGGTTTCAATCACATATAGTTAGTGACAAGGAAAATTTGTAAAAGAATCATTAGGAAAAAACCTCAGGAACCACATGAAATGAGAGAAAACCAAAACCAAACATTAAATAGAGCTTTGAAATAGGAGGAAAGAATATCATAGAACATAATCACACAACACAAGCAATCTGTGTCTTCTAATGGACTATTTTTTTTCAGCATACAAGTTTCAAAAGATTGATATGTTGATAAAGAGATGCCTATAGATAATTTCCATCATAAAGTCTAACACCTTTTATACAATTCTCTATTTGT
>VDFB02242290.1:0-10240 GCA_007258455.2 Sequoia sempervirens
TTCCTCTAAACTATTTTGCACCATAATAATGTGGGCTTTTGGTATAATTTCCATATCAGTTTTTCTCCCAAGGCAATATTCTACACCTTGATATTTTTGATACTTGCTCCTCCTGCCTAGGATTTGCACACTGTTTCCCAATGAATTAGGGGGCTTTGTGTTCATCATTAGATCCTTTCCATAATTTTTTTTGAGAATACTCTCTATTCCTAATGCTATTTTATTCATTAACTACATACATGGTATTGAATAAGTGGTGATTAGGATTGATTTTATCATAGTTATTCTTCTTGCCAATGTTAGCCACTTGCCTCTCCATCTTTGTGCTTTTTCCCTACACTTTTATTTAACTTGTTCCCATATGAAGGATCTTATGGCCCCTTTAAATAGTGGTACCCACAAATATTTGAATGGAAATTCTTCTATAGTATAGCCAAGGGTTTTAGCTATTTTTCTCTGTAATATCTTCTTTGTGTTGAAGAAATAGATCTTGGACTTTTCCTTATTTATTTGTTTCCCTGATATGCTTATGTATTCCTCTAAACATGCTCTTATTGCTTCTGCTTCCTTTATCGAGGCTTCCCCATATAGAAGTGTATCATCGACAAATTGTTGATGTGTTATTTCTTCTACCCCTTGTGCTACTTGTATTCATTTACATTTCTTTCTTGTCTGGTATGTGGTTATATGCCTACTTAATGCTTCAACCATTATAACAAATAGAAATGGGGAAATAGGGTCCCCCTTCCTTATTCCATTCGTACTTTCAAATAATCCACATGGACTCCCATTAATGAGAATTGAGTACCTTGTTGTTGAATTGCACTGATAAACCATTTGGATCCATTCCTTGCTAAAGCCAATTTTTTCCAATATTGTCATAAAAAATCTCCATCTTACTTTGTCATATGCTTTACTTACATCAAACTTAATCATCATACTTGATATTATTTCTTTCTTAATGGTGTGGAAATCTTCGCTTGCCAATATGATACTATCCACAATATCCCTTGCTAGTGTGAAGCCACTTTGAGTTGGAGAAATTATTTTTTCTAGTTATTTCTTTAATCTATTTTCCACTGATTTGGATATTATCTTATATATGGTATTGCATAGAGATATTGGCCTATAGTCCCCAAAGTTTGAGCAGATTTATTTTTTAGGTATTAGGGCCACCATTGTGTTATTTAAGTCATGGATGAATCTATTTTTCTTTGTAAAATCCTCACATATTCCCCAAATTTCTTCTTCTAAGAAATTCCAACATTTATGGTAGAAAAAAGTTGGGAATTCATCTGGTCCAGGTCCTTTGTTTGGGTGTAGTTGATGTGTTGCAATCCTTATTTCTTCCCTTGAAAATGGTTCCATTAACATTACATTCTCCTCTAGAGTGATTAGCTTTGGTATATTTTCTAGTATTCTTTTGTCATCCAGAGTATCATTATCCCCCTTCAGGGACAATATTTGTCTATAGAATCTAATTGCTTCCTCCTTTATTTCCTCTGGGTTCTCTATTGTACTTCCATCGATGAGTTTGATTTTTGCAATTCTCCTATGTGCTTGTTTGATTCTTATTGTGTTATGAAATAATTTTGTATTTACTTCACCTTCTGCTAACCATAATTCCCTAGATTTTTCTCTCCAATACTCCTCTTCTCTCGCCAAAACCTCATTATATTCAGCCAAGATTTCTTTTTCTTTTAAGTAATCTCCTTGGTACATTCCTGCTTCCATTACTTTTCTATTTAGAAGTTCTGACTCTTTTTCTAAACAGTCTTTCTCTGAGAAGACATTTTTAAATGTTTCCTTATTCTAGGTTTGAAGATTTCCTTTAATATACTTGAGTTTGTTTTCAAAGTTAAAACTCCTGGTTCCCTCATATCTTGGAGTTGTCTTCCACCAATATTCTATAATTTGTTCCACAAGTCCTTCCTTTCGGAACCACATTTTCTCACATTTGAAGTAGGATTTTTTTTTAGGTTCTTCAAAAATGGTTAATCTTACTGGAAGGTGATCTGAGCTAGGCAACAAAATTATTGTTGCCTCTAGTTTTAATTTTTCAGTCAACCAATCTTGGGAGTACATTATAATTCTATCTAGCTTCTCTTTAATACATCCTTCCTTTGATCTTTTATTTGACCATGTGTAGGTTCCATTCCTTAATTGTGCTTCCACCAAATTATTTTGTTCTAAAAAATGCTTGAATGCCTCCATTGAAGGAGTTATCGTTCGCCTTCCTCCTAAATTTTCTTTTATCCTTAGGACGACATTAAAATCTCCCCCACTAATGATTCTTTTACCTCCTACCTTAGATATGTTTTGGCTCAAAGTGTTCCAAATAATTTATTTGTCATTATTTCTTGTTGGGCCATAGATGTTGAAATTGTAGAATTTTACATTATTTTTCAAGTTTTTTGCTTCACATAGTAGCCAATTACTTTCTTTTTCGATTGTACTTACTACAACCAAGTTAGTTCTCCAAAGGATTCCCAAGCCTCCTGTATATCCATATGACTTTTCCAGGATAGTTTCCCATCCTTTTTCTGTGGAATCTTTATGTTCTTATTTTCTATCTTTGTTTCTTGTAATAATATATGATGTTTGCTTCTATTTTTTCAATCTAGTGCTTTATCAAGCACCTTTTGTTAGGACTGTTAAGTCCCCTAGCATTCCAGGTTAGAATCTTCATGGCTCATCATTGTGGGAGTGCTCCTTTCCTAATTTTTTTTAAGGAAATTTTTAGTCCGAGTTTCTTTATTCCTTTTTCTTGGGCCAATTCTTCTCTTTTCTATCTATTTGCCTTCCTGCCCTTCTTTTTTCCTTTGAGTATTATTGGGGCTAGTATTTGTGATGATTTCTGAGAGATGTTCTTATTTTCTATTATGTCCAAATCTTTGAAGTCTTCATTCTCACTCTCAGAAAATAATTCTTCTTCTTCCCCTCTTAACTGTGCATTCAATTCCTCCTATATTATCAATGGGTCTATCTTTTTTGGTGCAGAAGTCTCTGCCTTGTTATTTTTTCCCTCTTTGTTATCTTCTTCACTTTGTATTATAGATATAGCTTTTTCTCTTCCTGATTTTTAGTAGCCATTTCCTTTAGGATAGTCCTTGTATTTCTCTCTGTGACTCTTCTCCTCCAGAATTTTTTCATCTTTTGATGACTTCTGCATTTTTCTGTTTCATGACCACATTTTTTGCAATGCCTACAGTAAATTTTTTTCCTTTCTATCTCCACCTCTTGCCCCTAGATCCCTTATTTAGATTTCAACTTGATTGTCTTTAGCACTGATCTAATTGCCACTATTTTAATTCTGGCATTTAGATAGGAGTTGTCTTCCAATATTTTGGTATCCAACTCAATTAGGGTTCCCAGTGTTTTTCCAAATTTTTCTAAGCTTTCCTCTGACCAATATTCCAATGGAAAATTGTATAATCTTAACCATATTACTTCATTGTATGGGACCAGAATTATTGGGTTAAAATTTGATACCCATTTCTACAAGAATATTGGGCTGCCTTCAAAATCTAGTGATCCTTTTTCTGATATATAGTTCTTTCTTCAATCCATGATTTTGTTCGATTCTATTTTTTGACCAATTTTTTATCATTTCCTTTCCTCTTCTAGGGACAATGATTCTACATATAATGGATACCTTTTCGTGTGCGCAAGAAATCTTTATCTTCTATTATCACATCTTCTAAATCAATTTCTATTGGATTCTCCCATTCTTTGGATTTTCCCAAAAAATCCTTCTTTTTTTCTATCTTGGGTCCAAATTTCTTCTTTTTTCAAGATTTTCTACCCTTAGCCTGCTTATCTAATCTTTTTGGGAATTGTTGATGGTCAACTGTAACACAACAATGGTAAACATAATATTTCTACTCTATTTCTCCTGAAAAGGACAAATGATCTAAAACCACCTATCTTCCAAGGTCTCTATGGTTGGTTATCGACTGTGTTGTCATCATTCAATAGTCCATGCAACCATAATGTTCAAGGAGCCTTTCCTAGTAAATGGATACAAACTAGGTAGTTCAAAGTAATTTAATATGGGGGGTTTTCAAATAAATAGAAAAGATATATCAGAGATTTAGAACAACAAACGTGAACATAAATTTCTTTAAGTTTATACTAAAATTGTAGAACAACACAATTTATGAAACAATTCATACCATCACATCCATTCACAATGTAGATTTAAAACATACAACCATTCATCATCACTTTTTTTTAGCTTTTCAATAATTAAATATCACAGGCTCATCACCAATATTAACATATCAATAAATAACAAGAAACATCATTTAGAAATAACACAATAGATGACTTTAAACTCATAATATATTACTAATTTTCATCAATTAAGACACATTTATGCACAACAAAATCCACTGGCATATGGAAAACCATTTTCTATCAACATTATCATTAAATTAACAAACATCTAAAAATAAACTACTTGCATTAAAAAACTATAAAATTGTTCAAGTGTCTTGCATAAAGTTGTAAAATAAAACTATGTCTAGTCTTTAGGTAGCCAATTTGACTTCAAACAAATGACCTTTACAATGAAGAGAAAATCCTAAGTTATAGAAAGAATTGACATCAATTTCTCCAATCAAAAATCAAGATCCACAAATTCGGGGCTCAGATCCATAATCATAGGGGTGCCTCTAGCTGAGTTTGAGTCTTCTTTTGTTGAAATTACTTCACTTGGGAAGTACGCCATATGTCAATCTAGTCAAAATATGACTGGGAGTCACTGCATTGTACACTATTGATCACCATGCCCAATCCTTGGTCTATCAAAATTTACCTAGAGTTGTCCACTTGTTCAAAAACAAATCTGAAGATGTTGCTGTCCATAGGACGCCTAAAAATGGTTGACATTCCTGACCTAATTCCTTTTCAAAAAATGAAATATTCCATTGCCACTTAGCTACCTTTAGCTGCTTTGGATGCCTTCTGTTTGAAATAATCATCCATATTATTAAAAATTTGTTGTATGGTTTCCTCTTTGGGCACATCTACCCATTCCACCCTGCACATTTCTCTTTCATACTCTTTGGTGGTGGCTATATAAATATCCTCCAGTTGGGAAACATTTTGGGCAACGTCTCGTACATAAAATCTGATGTCCATAAGCTTATCTAGAAGAATCCCTTCATCATTGTCTCCTTTCTTGATCATCCCTTCCAATCTATTATTCCACTAATCTTTCATTTCCTGGAAAGAAATCAAATCAACACTTGGCGAAGCCTCCTTACCAATCAGTTTGAGCAATAATCCCCTTTACAACCTTTCTTTCATCAAATAAATATTGTTGAGCCTGTTGCAGTGTTCTTCTGTGTTCCATGAGGACTTCTATTTTGAAGATAAAAATATTCATACATTTATCAAGATAGCCAAAATATTGATCTTCCAAAATGGCATATTCAATTATTTCTATCTTGGGCACCCTTTTCAGTATTCTCAACTTCTTCATATCTCCTACATATTTATCTTCTCCAGATCCTAGCAACTTGATATATTCTCCCAAGGACTTAACTAAATCACCTACCTCTTTATAAAATTTTGAACCAGTAGTAAAAATATCTTTTGTATCCCTCTTAAGAAGGTCAATCCATCTCTCCATCATTTGTGATTTCCTTTTAATTTCAGTCAGCTCCTCCATCTCTTTGAATCTTATTAAGATTGGAACCTTTGATTGTGCTAGTTGTTTGGGAGTGGATGCGATTATCCCTTTGAGAAAAGTCTTCATTTTCCCTACCTAAGCCTTGATCTCATCCTTAGCCTACTTGTCCTTGATCAATCATGACTTAGTAGTGGTAGCCACAATGTCAATCAAATTTATCTATTTTCCTAGATTGATAGTGTTTATTTGATAATATGTATCCTAGAGCTCCCTATCATCCTTATTAGCCACAAGTGTAGCAATATCTGCTATCAAGTCTACATCATCAGTTAACCTTGTAGAGTGAACAACATGGGGCTTCTTCTTAGGTTTCACCCTATCTACTTCCTTTACCATTTCATCCCATGTTATGGGTTGGGACTGAACCTGTTGTCCCTTTTCCAAATTCAATTTCAACCAAGTAGGAGTATCTGGCTCTGTTACTACTTGTTGAGTACTGGTAGGTGTTGATGAAGGAGGTGTAAAAGAAACTACCTCCATGGTCTACTCAGAAGAAGTATTTTTTTGCTCCTTCCATTCTTTCTGCAATGTTTCTTGCTCCATTTTCTCATTTTGAGCTCTAATTTCTTCTATCTTTCTCATTTTTTATTGTTTTTGTGCAGCTTCCTCTTCATCCCTTAGCCTTTGTGTTCTAACTCCATTGCATGAAGTCCTTCTGCAACTTTATCTTGCTCAACTTTCTCCTTTTGTTCCAACTCTTGTGCACTAGCTTCTTCCTCAACCTTTTTTTGTGCCTCAACATCTTCCTTTTCTAGCTCTTAATTTTTCTTTCTTTGTTCTTCTTCCTCACTAGATAACTCTTCAAAAGCTAATCTATGAGCACTTTCCATTATTTATTTTTTCTCATCTTTGGTCAAAACATCATTCATTACAGCCTCATCCCATAGGCTTCCCTCTTGGAACCTAGTCTCTTGTTCTCTAACTTCCTCCCTCTCAAGGTATTCTTCTGATTCTACTCTTTCTTCTTCTTGAGGTAGAGTTTTCTCAGAGTCTAAGGGCATAGGTGAATCTATCACATCAATCACTGGGGCCCTCTCCTCTTGAGCAATTATTGCTTCTGTAGTCAATGGTGTGGTGAGAGGAGTATCCTTATTTTGCACAGGCACTGTAGAAGGACCTTCTTCAAAAGCTTGTTCTCCAAGGTACATAGTAGTTATATGCATAGCATCGAGACTTGAAATGACCCCTGTAGCAACATCTTGATAAGTAACCTTAGCTTTTTCCAAAGCTTCAGTAACCTACTTCACCAATACTTCTTCTACTTGAGTAGGTTCCACCGTGGTCGCCTTTGTGGCTATAACAATCTTCTTTAATGGTTTGTAATGCCTTGTCTCAGTGGAAGAAGTGGGTTCACTACTAGGATCCTTCTTCCTTGAAGCCTTAACTCTTGGTTGCTTTAGACAAAGGTTAAGCCATTTAAGGATTCTATCCATCACTTGCTATGCAACTAAATACAAATATTAGTTTCTTCTTTTCCCATCCAATTCATTGGCTCCAAATCCATGGTGGCCACTTTATCCATTTCATAGCGGGGATCAAGAGTAATCCCATCATCAGTGGTGCCTTCTAGTATATCCTTTGCAACCTCAAAATATTTCATTTGGGGAATTATCAATCTTTCATATCTCCTTTTCCTTACTTCAAACGGATCTTGCAAGTTCTCCCAAAAGTCCTCCAAAAGTGGCCGATGATGGGGAAATTGTGAAGCATATAAACCATGTGTTTTCTTCTTAGGATCAAAGGCCTTCTTGGATGTATGATTTTTGAGATTCATGGACTGCAAATCCTCTATTGTTGTCTTTGATTCTATCGAATAGGAACAAGAATAAAACCCCAATTGCATTGGAAATGAATGGCAACCATACTTATATTGTGCGGAAAACTTGGAATTCACCTCTGCTACTTGATGAGAAAATTCCATTAATACCCATCTATCACCACAACACCTTGGTAATTTGAAAGGGTGCTCATTGTATCCAAACATTTTGAAATAGGTGGATTTGGGGTATTGGATAAACCAATATCCCCACTTTTCAATAAACTGCATTGCCTCTCAGGACAATCTGAAACCAACATCATCTATGAGCTGATTAATGACAACATATAAAAATGCATCATTAACTCCTTTGAAATGCCTCTCTTCTACCTTCAACTCTAGCTGATCATAGTGTTCCCATGCTTTATTCTTATCTAAACCATCATCCATTGATCATACGAGAGTTAAACCTGGAAACTATCCCATTCTTGCAACACAATATATCACATATGAAGACATATAGAAAGTCTTGGTTTCCTCCACTTTCAATAATTGATAATGGATGTTGTCTGAAATGATCTATCCCCAATCCAATTACTACTGTCCATCAAGAATTAGTTGGATGAATGGGAACATCCAATGCTCAAATACATGAAAATATTCCTTTCCAAACAATCTTTCTATCAACATGTGATCATATCGTCAACATCTTCAGATAAATCAGACCTCTTAGGTTTAGGGGGAATTTTTGTTAATGATTTCTTCTTTATTTTGAGCCACTTTTTGTTAATGAGTCTTTTTTTTCCCATCTTCATCTGCTTTCCACCACTTTAGTGCCTCATCCTCAAACATAATCTTGAAGTTAGGGTCAGGGAGGATCAAAAACTAGTCTAATAATCCTTGGAGTTAGATCAATAATCACATTTCCTTGTGCATCAATGCACTACCTTTGAGTTGGATTATAAGTCTCTGCAACAGTTAGTATAAATTTCAGACATTGTGCAACAATGGGAAATATAGCAACATGATCCAACCTAGAATTAGCAATCATCTTAGCCCTTGGGATAGCATCTTCTAAAAATGTATCATCATAAAATTGCTTAAGGTCAATATGCCTTACAAATGTGTCAGTGATCTTGATGACATCAGAACCAAACTTGGATGGTACTGGTGTCCCCTATAACTTGTACTTCTTTGTGACAGGGACTTGTTTTTGTTTTAGCCTTTTAGTCTTTGCCTCCTTTGATGTTCCTTTAGTGAGCACTTCCTCCTCTGAATCAGACATTTGTTTAATACCTACAATACTGATCATTATCAGACAAAGAGGAGAAATTTGAAGAGAAGATTAGCACAAGGATATGTGCAGGATCATTATGGAAAAAATAGGCCCTTAAGTGGAAAAAAAAATCAGAAAAATCAGAGTTAGGCAACTTGATGTAAAAATTTGAATAAGTTATGTATATTATTTAAAAAATACATAAGAATAGAATATGTAGCAAATTGAATGGTGGTTCTAAACCACTAGGTTTATTTTGGAAGTGGTCAAATCTATTTTGGTGAAAATTGAAATTTCACTGTAGTAGTACTTCTTAAATTTTAGGAAAGTGATTGAAGAAGTAGGTGTTTGTCCTGACTCACCCCAACCACAATAAATGTGATAATATTTTTAATAAGATTTTAGATATGTTTTTAGAGGACTCCATGTCTTGATGTGATGCATATTTTTTTGTAATTTTTTTCCATGTAAGTAATTAATTATGAATTTTTTATTAAAACTTTTAAAAAATAGAAAAACTCATATGTATACCACCTTAACTTGGTCAAAACTTCATAAAATTCATTTTTTTTTTAATCCTATAGTATGTGAAGCATGTTTTAGATTCAAAAAATGTGATACCGTTTGAAAGCTATAGATGTTTTTCAATCAGCCTATCAATCAGAACTTTAGTCATAATTCAAATACAAAATGAATAATAATTATTCATTAAATTCAAAGTAAAGCATAATTTATATTGGTGGAAAGCTGAGAATCTCCTTTAAAAATCATTTTCCTTTCATCAATTTTGGGTAAAAAAAAGTCATCAGCCACATACCCTACACATACCCATCATATCACCACTTTTTGGCCCATCATGATCCTACATATACCCACAAGCATTCATATTAATCCCCATTCATTCAATAAATATTTCTATTTTACAAGTTAACTCAACATTTTTAGGTTTTGGGTTTGAGATAGAACCAAGAACTTGACCATTCTAAACACAGTACTAAACTATATTAGAAGTCAAGATCGAGGAAAACCTTGAATTAGAACTTAATACCCCACCCTTGAATTCTGTTGGACATCGAAATCAGGTTTTCGTTTAGCACCTACACCCATAATGACAAGAAGGTTTCAATTTCATTCCATGATCCAATCTTGCAATGTGTTAGGAAATTAGGATCAAGATGGAACTAGGTACATATGCTCTACAAATGGGATTAGTTGAGGGATTACTCCAAGGTCTAATCTCGATGAATCATCGAACATCAAAATCAAGAAACAATATGAGACTAACCTCATAGGAGTAAACAAGTTTTGGTAGCATTCCGAGTTCCGATCCTAATAAGATATTAGGAGTTGGAACTAAGATTTCATTAAGAACCTGACTTGGTATGCATAGTGGGGATAAGTTAACTTTGAGTTCCAATCCCAACACTATGTCAGAAGTCATAATCGGGGTGATAACGAATGATGGAACCTACAGGTATGTCAAAGGTAGGGTGCCCATTTGAAAGATGAT
>VDFB02242290.1:10340-21469 GCA_007258455.2 Sequoia sempervirens
GTTTGACATGTATAACATGGCCTAACATGTTGGTGAGCATTTCATAACACATGAGGCCAATAATAGCCTGATCTCAAAATTTGATGTGCCATGGCATCAACTGAACTGTGCCCAGTACCATGTCTACCATGAAACTCAACAATGGCATGTTTTTCCTATTGCTGATCCAGGAAACACAAATAAATGCCTTCAAAATTATTCCTATACAAGGCTCCTCCTTTGATCATATAGTGAGAAATATTTAGTCTTAGTGCTCTTCTCTGAGTGGTATTCATCCCATGGGGACACTTATTGTTTAACAGCTCAAGAAGATCAAATTAGCATACCATGGGTTGCCTGTGAATGATTGTACTATGTAGTACTGACATGTGATTTTGGGTCTGCCATGGCTTTGGATAGGCCTTGTCATTAGACAAGCTTCATTAGGTGAATTTCAAGGTCAAAATCCTACAAAATTTCCATCTATTTTCCTCTTCTTTCTCCCAGCTCACTTTGCATTAGAAGGGAGTTTAGTACAGGGTCTCAAACTATGGTTGTGATCTGACTTCATAGAATGTAATGCTAGAAATTCTTAACAACTCTTACCAGTGCGAAGGTCTGCTTCTCCAATGGCGAGTATCTAATATCAACATTCTTGAAGGGATAACTCATAAATCTATGGGCCATTCATCCCCTTTGCCTTTAGGTTATGTCAAAACAACAACACATGAATGATTAGATGTGAAAGAATAGATGTAGAAAGGCATTAAATAGTTGGGACTAGATAAAAGAGGACCCTCTAAGATAGACTGTTTGATTTGTGTGAAGGCATCCTTAGCCTCGTTACTCCATTCAATCTTTGCATCTTTCTTTATCATCTCATTGAGGGTTTTAACAGTCTCTATGAATCCGGTCATGAACTTCCTTACAAAGTTTATCTTTCCAAAGAAATACCTCAGTTCCTTTTTGCTGCCCGACATGATGAGTTTCAAGATTGATTCCACTATGTTTGGGTCTATTGAGATTCCTGTTTCTGATATTATATGACCCAATATTTTTCCTTCTGAGACCTCGTACACACATTTCTTTGGGTTGAGGGATACACTGTAACTTATACATTTTTGAAGGACCTTTGACAAGTTAGTAGCATGGTCTTCCCTATTTTTGGAAAATATAGTCAGATTGTCCATGTAAATGATAATACATTTACCTACCAGATCCTTAAATGCAACATCCATCACATGCTGAAAGGTGGCTCTAGCATTGATGAGACCAAATAGCATCCTTCAGTAGGAAAATGTCCCCCACTTAGTAGTGAAAGCAGTCTTCATTTTTTATTCATAGTTAACCAACACTTGATTGTATCCTGAATAGCCATCTAGGAATGACATCATCTGTGATCCCTTAACTATCTGCAACACCTCGTCAAGAGAAGGAAGTGGGTAGTTATCTTTTTTTGAAGATTTTTTGAGGTTTTTGATGTTGACACACAATCTGATTTCCCCATTCTTTTTACGAACAAGCACTAGATTTGCAATCCAGTTCAAATTCCTCACCAGAAAAATTATTCTTGCTAAAAGTAGCTTTTGTACCTCTTTAAGAATTAGAGGTTAGATTAAGGAATTCACTTGACGTTGCTTCTGATGAAATGAATTTTCTTTGGGTTTCAAAGGGATAGTTTGCATTATCACCGAAGTATCAAAGGTTTTCAAATCCTCATACCTCCAAGAAATTGCTGCAATATTTTCTTTCAGTACTCTCAAGATTTTGTCTCGAATTTCCTTTGGGAAAGCTTTTCCAATTAATATATTTCTCTCTAGGTCCAAATCTACCAAGTTGTATGATTCATACTTTCCTCCATCAGTATCGGTAGGTAGTTTCTCATGAGCCCAAGGATCATAATCAAAGATCCTCGCTAGTTCTACCATTCCCTTAGGAATGCTATTGGTTTTCAAATTAATTATACCCTCTACATTAAAATCTTCCATATGCCAGTCTTTGTGATCTCTATTAGACTCATCAATGATTTGTCCTTTGAAGACATTTGAACTTACCAAAAATGAAAGGATATGCTGATTGTCATAAAAAACCTGGAAGTTTCAGACATTGTCAGGAATGGTTGGGATCGACACTAATTCAAAAAAGAACCTTTTTAGCTTTGAATCTTGCATACAATCCAAGGTACTAGTAGCCACAATGATTGCATCTATGATTTGGTTGTCTTCTCTGGAAATCAACTTAATACCAAAAGTTTTGAAATCTTTATCAAGTTCCACACTCTATTCCTGTATACAACCAACCTTTTATTGTGGAATGTGTACTAGATGCAAACCTACTTGATTGTTACCTTACAATATCCCATTACTTTCACAGATGTCACATTCTTCTGATGCACAAACATTAATTTTCTAGTAATTGCCTTTGTTAGAATCTAAGATCACCTGCATGCAAGATGAATACCTGTCACATGCAAAAGATATGAAGAACCAAAAAGATGTTCTCTGAACCTCAAAGTGCAAATGCATTAAGAGAATCAATTATTACAAAGTGATCAATCCTTATGAAGGAGATGAGAAACCTAAAAAGGAAACCTAAGTAGAGCCTAGTGTGCACATAGTGTAATTAATTGGTGTAATGTACCTAAGTTCAACAAAGTAATAAAGAGGAATAAGTGACTTAATTAATTAAATCAATGTAGTGTAATTAATTAAGCATAATAACTTATTACTCTAACACCCCCCCTTAAGATGAACTTAGGAAAAAGCTAAAACACTAGAATAAGATGCATGAAAGCAAAGATGGGTCCCGACAACTAGGCCTGATCAGGTACCCATTTACAAATGCAATAAGGAGTAAGAGAAGGAAAAACCCAGTGGGACAAAACCCCCTTTACAATGAGATAACATGCTACAAAGAAGCACTGGAAGAACTCTGTAGAGTAACACTGGAACTTGATATAGGCAAGCAAGGAAATATTCTTCTGTATACTACTAAAACCGGATGAGAGTCACTAATTGACTCAAGGAATCATGATAAAGCAACAGAAAACCTGATGCCACGGAATACTCGAAAACTCCAAACAGGAACAACTTTGGAATCTATGAAGCAACAAGCAATTATTGAATGATGTATTACTGAAAATGAAGTGCAAAGATGCAAGATGCACTCTCCCATCTGCCAAAATATCCAAGTAATTGCCAAACAACCCACCGGGCCAAATCTGGACTAACTAATAAACTTGGGATAGATACAAAAAAATTGCATGGACAGCAACATAGAGCTCCTCAATACCTTTCTGATGCTTCAAACGAGGCAAAAAACGAAGATCATGGCAAAAAGTTATGAGCTCGGAAGCATAAAAAGTACATCTGACTTCAAACAGAAATAAATGCAAGAAAACAGTAAAATACTGAAAAATAAATAGCACTACTGGAAAGTGCTCAGAACCAGCTTTCCGGTGATATCTCGTTTGCCCGATTTTGATACCGTATGCCCAAGTTATGGCCAAAAGAAAAAAAATGCTTCTTTAGGGAAAACTAGGGTTAGGAGGGGGCATATGAGGGCCGGTCGGCCGATGACGTCATGCTGATGTCAGCGAGTCACGGGAAAAAATTTGACGGCCATCTGGCCGTCGCCGCAAAAATTCGGCCCCCCTGCAAAATGAAAAGTTTTTTGGCCCCTGGTCCTGTGGGTGACCAGGGGCTGGCGGGCGGTGGGCTGGTGCAGGGTATAGAATATTCTGTGTTTGGCTGGAATATGCTATTGAAATGTCAGATATCACATAGCCTGACCCAGAATATTCCATCACCGGTTCTGTCTGCCGGGGGTGGATGCTCGGCTCCCGGTCATGCATGTGACTGCCACTGCTGGAGGAGGAGCCCGCGGTAGCTGGGTAATCGGCAGCGGGCTGGTGGGGGAGTGGGCCGGCAGCGGCGTTTGGGTGGCCGCCCGGTGGCCGCCGGGTGGCAAACCCCTTCTATACTGGGCATACAAGCACAGAGCCCAAGAAAAATGCTTTTTTAATTTTTTTTTAAATTTTTGAGCCTCAATCTGCGTGCTGGGGAGGTCGTACGGCCCCTCAAACAAATTTTTTTTGCCTCCTAGATCAACAGCACCAAATTGGATGATTTGATAGGCGTTTCTAGGGTTTTGGAACGCTGCGAACGCGATGGCGACGTCCTTTTGAGCCCATTGTGTCCCAAAAAAATGGCCACCCCCAGATCTTATAGAAAAGATGCCTGTGGAAACTCTTGCACTTGAAACTCACAAAGAGGCTATATCTTCAGATCACGAACAAGCAGCTGCAGGTCTGGAGCTCTGATACCATGTTAGAATCCAAGATCACCTGCATGCAAGATGGATACCTGTCACATGCAAAAGATATGAAGAACCGAAAAGCGATGTTCTCTGTAAACCTCTCAGTAAAAATGCATTAAGAGAATCAATTATTACAAAGTGATCAATCCTTATGAAGGAGATCAAGAAACCCTAAAAGGGAAACCCTAAATGAAACCCTAGTGTGCACACTTAATAATTAATAATTAATTAATTATTAATGTGCCTAAGTTTAGCTTAAGTAATAAAGAGGAATAAGTGACTTAATTAATTAATCAATGTGATGTAATTAATTAAGCATAATAACTTATTACTCTAACAGCCTCGTACTCTACAATTTTTTTAGTACATTCAAACTATAACCTGTAAGAAGCAAAGTAAGTTTTCCCTTTCAAGTCGGTTAACTCTACTCTAGCTCCACTCCCAGTTTTAGATTTGGAACCATCAAATTTGAGGGTCCACAATTGATCTTGGGTTGGGGTTTCTTTCCTCAGGTCAGCTATGGGTGATTGCTTAAGAGAAATAGGTGGCGGCTTAGATTGGTTTGAGATATTAAGATTGAGATACTGTTGTAAATGATGATTGTTAGGTATTTCATCAAGATTTAAAACATGTGTGGAGACTGTTTCCTACGCCTTATCATGATCAACAATTCTACAACTCATTTTCTTTTTGACCAATTCCCTAGGAATTGGAAGGTTAGCAGGGGTAGGGGTATTAGATGATTTTTGAAGTTCCTCAACCTCATTTTGTGATTCAAAAAATAGGATATGAGTTTGACCAACTAAGAATAAGACTTCCTCTTGAGTATTGTTTGTCCTTGTTAAAACAGTTGTGTCCTTAGCTTCAAATGGAAATTGATTTGGGGATGTTTTGGGATTGTATTTATAAGTCTCTCCTAACTAATAGACATGAATAAAAAATGTCTAAATAGGGATGACATGTCAACTTGGAATCATTTTGGTAATGGACCCGACACTAGTTCAGGAGTAACAAACTCCATCAGTCAACCTCTTCTCGAAGGACCAGCTTATCTTGCTACAATTTCTAAATTAAAACTTGTTGGTTGACATTGGTCATAGGGCCATTGTGTTGTAAAGGCTATGAGAAATTGGGATTAATCATTGAAAAGGTCATAATTTCTTCCCTCCTATAAACACCTATCTCAGTTTCAAAATAGGCTACTTTGTTAGGGAGGTCATATTATGTGATCATATGCTTCAATCGAGGTTCACTTTCAAACCTAATCTAAGTTTGTACTCCCTTCCATGGTAGCCACATGTGCGAGAAGTCTAGGGAGAGATAACCTCCTATAGCTTTCATCAGGTCATGGATTAACAACATGCCATACATTTTAGGGATATCAACTATCTAAATATCCATATAGATTTGAATCCATGGGTCTGATCCAATTTGTACATGCACATTTTTCAATTCCCCTACAACATTAACCTTAGTTTTATCTAATTGTATAACTTTCTTATGAGTTTGTACTAGGGTCAAGCCCAAATTTATACAAGTAGAGAAAGGCATAACGTTACCTGAGGCTCCAGAATCCAAAAGGAAGTTATGTATATTCTTCCCAAAAATTCTCAGACTCAAGGAATGGGGGTGTCCTCATCTTACCTCTATACAAGGTTGCATTCATCCCAGTAGCTGGGGTTGCCTTAGTCTTTCCTTTCAATTGATCTTCCTCTTCCAAGGCTTTCAACACAATTTTCCATTGAGCGGGACACCACTTTAGAATGTCAAAGAATGATAGAGAGGCCATTTGTTTTTGCATTTGTTAAATGAAATCGAATTCCATGTTATTATTCATTTGATGTTTAGAAATAAAAGCAAAGTTACCTTTGTTTGGAAACTCAGGTGGACCTTTTGGTGGAGGTATATTGTTGTTGACATTCTAATTATGTGGGACCATATTGTTGGGAGGGGTAGATGTGGTAAACGACCACTTATTCTAATTTCTCAAAAAATGGCCTCCCTTGGTTTGAAAAGCCTGAGCATCGTATGTGTCCACTTTTGGTTAATTTTCTCCTTGCATGAGAAATCGATATTCTTCATCATAGGTCTCAAAATACATGGCTCTATCCACAGATCCACCACCTTTTTTGGGATTACCCTATGTTGATTGGGAATGAGCTTGTGTGATCTTAACCATTTTTTCCATCTCTGGGCAGTTAACTTTAGAATGTATGGTAGTGTCATGTAATATGAACCAATTAGTCATGAAATTCAAATGAGAAACATTTGCAGTATGTGGTTTTTCTTCATTGTATTAATAGATAGGAAGAACTCTATTGTTTGGCCTAGTGTCCCATTGTCAGTTGCTGGGTTTTTGGTTGTATCCCCTATTCTGATTCTGATAATTCTGATTTTGATTGGTGTTCTAGTTGGAATAATTATTTTTATTGGAATACCCTCCTTGATTCTGGTAATTCTGATTCTGATTTTGGTTTTGAGGGGGGTTCAACTTGAATTCCGCCATATCATTGGTCACTTGGGATAAAGTTTTCTTCATATTTTCTAACTTTGTTATCAAATGAGCAGTGTGCTCACTTTCTGTAGTTATTGCAGCTGATGGGTGAGTCGTGTTGTTAGACCCTCCAGTATGATTATGAGAAATTTGACTTTGTTGGGAGGAATCTAAAGTCACACCATTGACCCATGGTAATGTGGGTGGAGGTTGTAATTCAACCAAAGGTCCATAGGTAGAGTGGGACATCCCTAGGACTGGATTGAATATATAGATTGTGTTGGGCATCCTAGGATATCCTAGGGGAGGGAAGACCCCTCCCAAACCACCTGATTGTGAGCTTATCTGATGTTGTAGTTTGATGTTGTACCATAGAAAAATGGATCATTGACATTTTCATGATCTTTTAGGTCTTTTTCCTATGATGTTTGACTTATCTTGCTTTGATTTAATGTTGCAATGTAACTTAAACATTCACATTAGGTCCTAAATATTTAAATTATGATGTCTTGTGAAGGTGTTGTGAAGTGTTTTAACACATTTCTACACTTTTCTAGACTCTTCTTATTATAATTCATCTAAATATCACCTTTTCATCCCTTATCAAGTCCTATTTTAAAGTGTTGTAAAGTCTTGTAACAAGATTTCACACTTTTCTAGGCTTGTCTTCACTATTTACACCTTTCTTATGCTTTATATGACCCCTTTATGCAATCATAAGTCAATTAAGTGTATTTTTGAATGTAAAATCAACAAACATTAAATCCAACTTAATTCCCGACACCCACTTACAAGCTTAAGGTGGGACCCATTCGCCATGGGTGCCAAATGAGTCCCACTTGGCTCCAAATTTAAAATAATTCAAAATTCCTTTCATGATTTTATTCAAAAAGACCTTATGTCAGCCTATGATGAGGTATTATTGGGTTATTAGGGCATACATGTGTATAAATAAGTTTTTTTCCATCCATTTTAACCCCATTCACCTAATTCATCAAGTTCACTAATTCACTCATTCAAGCACTCAAACATTTTGCATCATTCAATCAACCAATCATCAAGCATCTTGGAGCATCCACTGACATATCTTTAGACTTCTTCAATAGGGATTTGGTGAGTTTAGGACATTTTCATGTTGTTATTCATCATTTCCTTCTTCATTCCATTTCATTTCTATATTAAGGGTTTGATTACCAAAGTGGGATTTGACCAAGGAAAATCCCTATGCCCTAAACCTTAACCATTTTCCCCCTTTTGCATGTGTGTTTGCAGACTTTATATGTAGATTTTTCAAGAAAATAGGTCTTGAAAGGTGGTCAACAAGTAATCAATTTATTTCAAGTCAACTAAGCCCTAATTCAAGCTTGGAGACAACCTACAACTTGTTTTCTACATATTTGACTATGTCAACCTGACAAGAAGATAAGTGCAGATTTGGACCTACAAGATTGACGTTTGAATTTGTAGAATTTTGGAGGAGGATTGATTCACCATCAATGGAAAATGAGTCCCACCTAAAGGCTAAAAAAGTTGTTTTTTTCAGAATCCAGTTCCCAACAGTCAGAAAGCAGTTTCAAGTCTTTTTAATAGTAGCAGGACTGATTCAGCATTAGTGGCGAATGAGTCCCACTAGTGATTAATGGTGATTTATGCTAGTTTCTACAACCTTCCAAGAAAAAAATTCAACTTCTAGGTGCACTTTGTTTAACTTCATCCATTTATGTTTGTATTATTTTATGTTTTTAGTTAATTTCTGCATACCTCACCATGTTTTTAAATATTGCATATTTCATTAGTTTTGCATTAATAATCAATCAATTTCATAACTTAGTTGCATTTAGATCATTTAATTTAGGCATAATTACATCATACATTCCTTTATTTGAGTGAACCACCTCAATTTTGGTGTTCTATCTCTCTCCTTTTAGGTGGAAGATCCCAAGAGTGCAAGAGAAGTCCATAGAACTCAATCAAAATTGATGGTTTAGATGGCCAGGTGATATACTTTAGACAACGAATCAATTTTTGACGTGAGGTAAGTTCTTTGTAGAAATAAGTCAATCAATAGGTCTATGGCCTTTTGGTATGCCTAGATGGAAATGTTCTCAAGCATTAGGCATGGTTCTTGTAATCATCTATACATCCTTTGGAATCTTGTGTTGAATAGAGGCAATGGTTCATGTTGTTCCTTCCTAATTGTGGAAAATTGGTGATATAGGATAGCTGGGTCTACGTAGCCTCAAAATTGGTTAATGAAAGCATCCTCTAAAATTTTCAAACTCAAGATGGATCTGGTAGACAAGTTCAAGTACAAATTGTAGGCCATATCCCCCAGTGAATAGGGCAGTAGTCTACATGAAACATCATGATGGGATATTTGAGCCTGAGTGCAGGAATCTTTGAATGCTTGGATGCTCTCTTCAACACTTAGTGACTCTCCATGGGCACACCTAGGACAAAACTTCTCTATATTTGTAGGCATCTCATGTATGCTACCAGGAATGGTTCCCAGTGGCAAGGGATTATTGGTAAATAATGCCATTGGTGGCGGTGGATTTGATTGTGCCAGTTGTGGTATTAATGGAAATCTAGGTGGAGTAGGTGGTGGTATTAACGGTGGCAGGATTGGAGTCCTACAGGTTTTGGGTCTAGTAGGAGATCAGAGTTCAACTAATGGCTTAGGATTGGTAGAAAGTCTTAGAACTCTTTCAAACCTGTTTGGTGAAAAGGACCCAATTCGCTCCAATTTATTCCTCTGGCCCTCCTTCTAGCACTAGTTCTGTTGATGGTCAAAGGTAACACAACAACATTAAAAAAATATTTCTACTCTATTTCTCCTGAAAAAGAGAAATGATCTAAAACCCCCTATCTTCCAAGGTCTCTATAGTTGGTTCTCAACTATGCTGTCATGATTAAGTAGTCCATGCAACCATAATGTTCAAGGGGCCTTTGCTGGTAAATGGATACAAACTAGGTAGTTCAAAGTAATTTAACATGGGTGGTTTTCAAATAAATAGAAAGATATATCATAGATTTAGAACAATAAATGTGAACGTAAATTTATTTAAGTTTAGTCATGTAATTTCTATAATGAACATTTTGTTGGATGTTGTGGATGTGCTCCTAATATGTGGATGTCATTGATGTCAAAACTATTAGCATTATTGCATTGAAGGCTATATATGTTGAGGATATTGAGAAAATTTTTAAAAGAAGAGTTGCAGGTTCCCAATGGAACAGTGAAGGTCATGAAGGTGTATTTTTTGTATGTTGAAGATTAGTTGTTGTGGATTAAAGGGTTTTTTTCTGAGTGTATCTAGTACACCTACCGAAAGTTTCAAAGGTCCGCATGAAGTTTTGGTTGTTCTATGAAAAGTTGTGTTCTGATAGTATTTTTGTGGGTTATGTTAGTGTTCCTGAGTAAAGCATATGCGTTTTTGGTAATTTCTATTGCTTTAGATGTCTCTCTTTTGTTTCTTGGCGCTCATGGATGCTTCTAGATCATGCTCTATCTTTTTGGTACATCCACATTGATCGGTGTGCTCGTGGTCAAAGATTTTTCTCTGTGTTCAGTTTTTCATATTCTTGGCTGACATGATGGTGGTAACGTTTTGTGAATCTTTGAGGTGTAATTAATTAAAGTCTTTTTGTGTTGGAGTGATTAATTTGGTCTCCACTATGTTGTGGCCGACCTTGGTGGATTCACATTGAAAATTTATTTGTAAATTTGAGCCAACATTGAAAATATGTTTTATATTTTTCTAGTTGACAAAGTTGTGGATGTAATATCTTGTTGTAGATATATAAGAGTGATTGTTTCATCGGTGTAAAGTATGCTCAGTGTGGTTGAAGTGCTCAGTGTGTTCTTGTGTGTGTATGTGTGAATATCATTTGATTTCAGAGCAGAGTGTGAAGAAGATTGAGTAGAGTGTAAAGAAGATTGAGCAGAGTGTGAAGAAGTTTGAGTGAAGTGTGAAGAAGTTTTTCTATACTTAACTGGAATTGTAATTAGGCTTGTGTAGAAGCTATTTCCTCAGTTCAAATTTGGATGGTTTTAATCCAAACCTTTCTTTGGATAGTGAGTCCTCTTTTTTATTTGAGTAGTGAGCTCTAGGAAGTATGCCTGAATGAATGTGCATTCTCATTATTCATATACTTTTAACAGGGTATAATATTGTGGACTGACCTCCACCATGGTTTTTCACCTAACAAGGTTTCCATGTAAAAATCTTGGCGTTCTCTGTGTTTCTAATTTGTTGATTGTTCATGGTTAATTATTCATTCACCAGATTTGAGATTAAGTTAAGTAAAGATTGAAAAGTTTAACTATTCTATGACA
>VDFB02242290.1:21569-78191 GCA_007258455.2 Sequoia sempervirens
ACCCCAAAGGACAAAACAATGCACACATTTTTAATTTTTTTAAATAATACAAAGTAAACATGTAACGAAACATTAACACATATTTACATTGCACATTAACATCGTAACGTCAAGTCCTCTGGGGCATGCGAGGTCACATCACATCAAAAAACTCATAACAAAAAGATAAAAGATAAAGCTAAATAACATAACTAAACTAACAACCATCATAACCATTACAATATCCATTTTCAAAAGATAACATACATATATCCATAAGCATAAGTATAATTGCATCACGTGATACAACCATAATAAAACTCATAAAATGAATGGTTACAAAGGTGCATAATTAATACATCATCATTTAGTACATTACATGTTCTCAATAAATGAATACAATGAACTCTCCCATACATGTGGGATAAATACATAGTAAAAATAATGTCTGAATTACCAAATGAATATCAGGTACAAGCTCCATCTGAAGAACACTGTGAAGAACGAACGTTGATGGGGAACCCAACGAGTGCGAAGCACGTTCCACCCAACCACGTGGATTTTAGAGAAAACCCACCCCCCGTTCTCAGAGGTGACAAGGAAGTAATCACAACCATGAATGCCATAAGACTAACTCAAATAAAGAATAACATGGTGCAATAACTCCAAAAGCAACATCAAAGAATACATAGATCATAAACGACAACAACAAAGATCCACTCAATATAACCAAAGAGCCATAAAACACATCACAAATAAACCAAGGCAATAACCATTAACCACATTCCAAGTAAACCAAAGAGACAATCATAATACACTTCCAGAGGCATCAAAGAAAACAAGGCATAAGGGCATCTAGTTGAGAGTGTCATCACATAGCCTACATGGGTTATCCTGGCCCTTCCTCCAACATGAGGCGTCGGCCCCCATCTATGGTTATCCTAGCCCTTCCTCCTACTTGAGGCGCCGACCCCATAGGGTGACTCATGCAAAGCCATTAACCTCTCCTGAGGACGAGGTTACGACTTTGCCAACCACGACCTTCTCAGTCTACCATTAGTCTGTGATAGCCCTAATGCATAGACGAGGTATCCAAGATTATCTTATATGTTTTTACTACCCATCCCCCTAAGTTCTATTATTAGGTTTTCACTTGTTAATCTACTCTTACGTGGGTTATCCTGAGCCCTTCCTCCTTTTGAGGCGCCAGCCCCCACGAAGAGCCACTCTCCCTGAGACCCCAAAACATAACAAACTCAAAGCAAGGGTTGCACCATAACGAACAAGACATTGAATTACAACCAATGACATGTGAGGCATTACTCATCTCGCTAAAACACATACTCAAGGTCTCCACAAAATCTCGTACAACCCTTTCACAACGATGATACCAAATAACATGCTATAACAAGAGCACAAAGAACGAGAATAAATATCCAACAATAAAATCACACCTCTGGATTACTAAGGATCACAACATCCAAAATCAGGTTTCTAAACCAAACTGGGTTCCCACATCGATACACTAAAACAATAAAATAGCAATAAAGGAAATAATCAAATCAATTTTACTAGTTTCCACAATTTGATATATTTCATTCACAATTAACCAATGAGATTTATTCCCTCAAATTAATAATCATCACAGACATAAAATCAAATTTCAAAACATAGAACAATATATCATTATGCTTATTTATTTTCTATATATATATATATATAACACATTCAACTTATTTAAATTATTCTATCAACAAAATCTTTTTTTTTTATTTAAAAACAAATATATATATATATATATAAATATTCATAAAAAAATAACAAATTTAAATTATGCACGGCCCCCAATACACACAGCCGCAGTCCATAGGACTGCGCATGGCAGTCCATGGACTATTGTAGCAGTCCTACAACTGGCGCAGGGGAGAGGGGAGGGGTATGGCTATGGCCGACCTTCCCTTCGACCCAAAATAAAATACATTTAATTTTTATTTTTAAAAAATTTTACAATCAAAACAATTACGTGTGCTAGCATAGGTTCGGCCCAAAAATCGATAAATGCGAACTTCGAAATCATAAGTTTGATCAAAAAATAAATATATATATATGTGTGTGTGTATATACTTCTATAAGAATGTGTGTAGACTGATCATCATAATCAACTATATATATATATTATATATATATCCCAAAGATTTATATATATATGAATATATATTCAAAACTCATTTGGTTCAGAGGGGGAAATAATTTTTCAAACACAAAATTATAAACATATTGAACATTTTCAGAGTTTCAATTTTTTTTATAGTCAAATTGTAAAATCATAGAACATTTTCAGAAACCTAGTTTAATTTCTTCCATTTGCTTGCAACCCAGAAAGATTTCTAAAACCTCATAAGAATTCTTTTCTTTCACAGCAACATATTTATTTATTTTCATTTTTCTTTTGAATCAGACAACTAAAGAAGTAAAGAAATGGAACCTAGAGTCCTACGCTTTTGGAAATCTAATGAAGCTTTGCTTGATCCCAATAGCCTTTTCGAAAAGCTCTCGTTCCTTCCTTTAGAACTTCTTCACCCGATTCCCTTGACTAATCTTCTAATCTAAAATTTATTTTAGAAGAACCTCTCTTCTAAAACAATGAAAAATTAAATAGATTTCTACAAAAAAGAACCAGAGAGAATCCAATTCTCAAAACTCAATATTTTTGATGTAAATTCTATAAAATTTCCCGTGAATCAAAAATCTCACCAATTTGCTATTAAATAAAAATATATCTTCTTCTTTTTTTGAAAACTCCCAAAATCAAATTTAAAAGAAATTTTCTAATTTTATTTCTAACTTTCTGATGAAACTCATCCTCCCATTGGTCCTTTTTATCTTTTCTTTCTTTTCTTGATTTTTTCTATTTAACAACACTTTTTTTCTTTTTAATTCTGATTTTGCAAGCTTTACTTGTAATTCACATAATTTGATATCTTTAATTAATTTATTTCATAATTATCCTCAACATGCTTATTTAATTAAATTATCAAAATACTAATTTTAAATAATTTAATTTACACTTTAAATAAATCACATGACTTTTAATATAAGACTTTTATATTTTAATACAAATTATTCCAACACTATTATAAATATTTATTAACATCATTTAATTATATAAAAACATCATACAAAACACCAACATAAAATAAATACCAAAAGTATGCTCACACAAACCATTATAATAAAATGCAAAATGACAAAGGTCAAAGACACACAATACCACAAGACAAGACAGTTTGACAAACATGGGACGGGGTGACTTCCTTGTCATCTCTGTTTCAACATCATGCCCATTGGGTTAAATTGATGCTCGCCCTCTCCTACTGAAGCAGGTGGAATCGAGACTTTGTACCTGCAATTCCTGCATACAAACAAGATCATGTACATGCATATATATATAATCAAAACATCACATTGTGAGAAGGAATTGCAGTGTAGCAGGGCACTCACGAACGAGTGGTGCTACATTGTCCTCTCACCAAAACTACTCTATCAATTACAACATTAGATATAAAGTAACAATTCTAACTAACTGATCACATCATAAACTAATTACTAAACCACTGCATCACAATGTATTACTGAAATAAAATTAACATCACCAAACCATAATGTCATATCATAATATCCATGTCCTCAAATGAAGTAGCATAATCATCAAGCAGTCTAACTATAAAATCCACCAATCCAAACAATAACAGTAACTATCAAAGTCTCAAAGTATCAAGCAAAAGCATAGAAAGATAACAAGTCCAAACAACAACATGAGGGGTATTACATCCTCCCTCCATCCTCTCTCTAATTCTCTATATCACTCCTCTCCCTCCCTCTCTTTTTCTCTCCCTCTCTCTCCCTACCTCCCTCCTTCCCTATGTACTCTTTATCTCCCCTCTCCCTCTCTACCTACCTCTTACTCCTTCCATACCTCTTCTTGTATCTCTCTCATTACCTCTCTCTACTTACATTTGCCTACCTAAAGAGAGATATGTATGGAGGGATAGAGAGTAGAGATGGAGATATGTAGATATGTAGAGAGGTAGAGGGAGGGAGGGAGAGGGAGGGAGGTATAGAGAGGGAGAGGAGAGATACAAAGAAGTAGAGAGGGAAGGAGGAAGGGAGGGAGAGGAAGGAAATAGATAGATGCAGATAGGGAGAGAGAGAGAGGTCTAGCGTGTAATTCAATTATAGATAGAGTGAGATAGAGAGAGATAGAAAGATGATTGGAGCCTATTAATTACTAAAATTTGACTGTTTGAAAAATTATAAGTTCTTCCAAAACCTAGAATTTGCATTAAAACTCCTAGACATCCGAAACCATTCTCAAACATCCTGAAACTATATACATGAAATGTAACTTAAAGTATAAGAAATTAAATGTCCATATATTTTCACTAGAAAAGAAAGAGAAAGAGAAAGTGAAATTTCCAAAGAAAATGATAATGCAAGTGCATTATAATGCCCTCACATTATGTGAATGCGATCAGATAACATGAGTGTGTTATAAACTGCTCGTGTTATTGTTTTCTTTGGAAATTTCCAAGAATTTTTCTTAGATTTTCCATGGGCTTCCAACCCAAAGGTTTGGAGTTCAATTTTTCAACATCCAAAGATACATGTCTTTGTAAATATTAATAAAATTGGCATGATCTTGAGTGTGCTCCCCATCATGTTTGCATGTGTTTCAATTTCAAGTAAAAAATACCATGATAATGTTAAGAATTCTCCTATTTTTCTAATACTATATTTTTTTTAACATTTTGAGTATGTTAAGGTTTTGATCTTTAATTTATTTTGTTAGTGTATCCATTTTTTGTCAAAAACCAATGTGTGGTATTTTTGACTTTATTTTTTAACCGTTCATCAAAATTTCAAATAAATTGCATTTTTAAAAAATAAAATCTATTCTACATGTATTCAAAAAAATATTTTTGATCAATTTTTTAAAAAATAGGGGGGAGCACGCTCAATTTTCTATTTTTCAAGATGTGTCCACTTTGAAAATTAGTAAAAAATCATATATTCATTAAAAAAAAGTAGAAAAATTGGGCATAAACTACATGGTGTTAGCTAAGTTCTCACTGAAGTGATTTTGGAATACTAAGAAAAAGTTAATTTTTTAGGGGATCACACCAAATGAGCTACTATGACTCTTGTTTCATTGCATCTTCAAATTTTGAGTGTAACTATCTTTAATTTCTCATCCAAGATTAGTGACAACTTAAGACCCCTTTTTGGTCCCCCATCTTTGTGCCCTTACCCTGTTAAGAACCATCAACTCAAGATATTGTGCAAGTATTCATCTACAAAAACCCTATTTAGTTTTTTTCAAATATATATATATATATACACATTATTTTCTTGATATACCCAAATTCATAGATTGGCATGAGAAACAAAACATGGGAAGATAAAAAAAGAAGAGATTTGAAAAACTAGATACCTAAATAATTTCAATTCATCTGGATAAAGATATTATATCCACAAAATAACCAATATGAGAGCCTTCACAAGATGTAAGTTGCCCACCTAAACTTTTCCTATACTTTATTTCAAACCTGGAGAACATATCTATATGAAATAAATATAAAATAGATGTGAGGAACTCTTAAAATGTGATTCAAAACCATTTCAAATCAATGAATAAAAAGTAATAGGGTTACATATAATTTGATAGCTAGACAAATTACATTGGGGTCCACCATAGGTATGGGTATAAATAAATAATAATAATGGATGCAAGTTATCCAATATTATTTATTTTATGTTTCACTTATTTCTAGGATAAATGTACCACACTGATGTAAAAGATAACCTAAGGAATCCATCTACTCAACCCATGTTATAGTCATAGGGCTATTAGGGTCTAATGGGGACATAGGGGAGGGAAACTAAAAAAGAAGTAGAAATGAAGATATATATATATATATATATATATATATATATATATTTTGAGACTTAAAGAAAACATTGACATGGAGTCTAACTAGGTTGTCATCTAAAGAAGGTATAGTTACAAGGATGTAAGATCCCATGACATGGTAGGCACCAAGTGGTATAAAATATAGACATGAAAATGAAACACAAGGATTTGATAAGTTTTGTTAGCTAGAAGTGGTAAGGGCGATTGGGTTTGAATGAATTATAGATACCAAAATGAGGATACAATCTAAATGAAAATAATAGGAAATTTGATATTATAAGGTTTGGGTATAACAAACATTAAACTATGACCATCAAGCTAAGACTAAGGAAACTTGATGTGACATTAAATTGTGATCATTAAGCTAAGCCAAGGGAAACTTGATATGATTTAAACTATGACCATCAAGCTAAGCCTAGGAAAACTTGATATGACATTGATATAATAAATGGGATTTATAAACGAATAATGAAGATAAATGGGAAGATCAAATATTGATTGATCCATTAAAAGAACACTTAAATAAACCACCAATGTAGGGAAAAATAAGACATAGGGATAAAATTGAAACTAAGATTAGCAAGTTTAGGGGTGTGGCCAACAACATCATCTACACCAACAATACTTACACCAAGATAACATATGAAACAAAATACTTAGATCATTTTCATGCTAGCTATTTAGCTGCCTCTTTTAGCACCATATTTGATAAGTCTATGCTTAAGAACTATGCTATGTTAGTAGGTAATCCTTTCATTTTGGTTGTTCTCCTTGGTTACATGCCATGATTCATCATTTGTTTTGATATCAAATAGCCTACATCACAAATCTATTCTCTAAGTAGGATTATATCATTCAAACTAATGTTGATTGGATGCTCTTTGAGATTTACATGCCATTCTTGTTGGCTATGACATATCTAGTATTGTTATATAATGTATTAGTGTGCACAATATTTATTGTTAATTTGGATTCTTCTATGCAAGAGCTTCCCAATGGCATGTACCACCTCTCCATAGTCTTGCACAAGCTTGGATATCTCTCTAAGGCCATAGACCTCTTTTCCATCTCCATGTTATTCTCTTACATTTCTTGTACCTAGTGCCATTATCAACACCTACACACAACTTATCATTTCCTAGCCACATCTTATGTTAAGTTGGTCTCTTAAATTGCCACACAACCCTACACATTTCACTATGACTCTTATGGAAACATCTAAATTAGTTTCATTGTCTTTCTTATAATGATTTTTCTTTCCTCTGCATATGCAACTCAAATGATAGACTTTAGGGCAACATTTTATATTATAAGCTTCTCTTTTCTTTTTTGCATACTATATTAAGATAATGATAAAATATAAAATATTCATACATTCTCTTATTAAAGTATGACTTTAATAATTTCCTTTTTACTTTAATTATCAACCTCCTTTATTTTTCGTGTTCATCATTTACCTTTAATATTAATAAGATTAATATTGTCATAAATGATTTTATTTTCCATTACATTCTAACATTTAAAATCAAGTCCTCCATAACTTTTGTAAAATTAAAAACAAGTTTATCATGTGGCAATTTTGTCCGTTGTGGTCCTCCTGGATATTTGCGTAAGTGTGTTTTGTGGTCTTGTTGGTTATCTGGTCGGTTCATGTGATTAAAGTAAGATTTTAATGGCTCTGTTAAGCAAGTTAATTGAATTAATTAATGGAAATGTTGTCATTTAAGGATGAATTAAATAAATTATTATATTAAACATATTGAGGAAGTAATTTAAATAGAATTAGAAGTAAAATTGTAAACAACAAGTCCATATTGTGAAATAATATTTACACGTTAATTTTAAATAATTAAATTAATTTTTACCCTATAAAAGATTATCTTGTGGGGTATAAATATTATATATAGGAAAATAATGTGATTTATAATTTAATAATGATGAAAAGATAATTATTTTAATAATAAGAAATAAAAATAGAATTTAGGGGATAGGAAGTTGAAGTGTTTTAAAGCAAGAAAAAGCTGGAAAGAAAATTATAAAAGGAACTACCGCTCTTCCTTTGAGGAGAGAGGAATGAAAGAAAAATCGATCCCATCTGAAAGGGAGACAAACAGTTTTTTTTAGCAAAGATGAGGGAAGAAAGCAGAGGAAATAATAAAGATAGGAAAAGAATTAAGTATCAACACTAAACATTCAATTGGGAATTTGGAAGGGTCGGTCTCTGGTGAATGGATCTGGTGGCTGCGTAAGAGATTGTATTTGCTCGTCATCTCCATCGTTGAAAAGTGTTTCCAGGTTGGGCATGCCACTCTGTATTTGTTTTGTTTTTTTTTTAATATCATAAATGAATGATTCCTTTTGTCTCTTGCAAAACGTGGTTGAATGTTTGATGCATCGTGAGTGCTGGGTTTTGAATATCGAAATATCTCTTTCCATCCTTAGCAGTGAACATGCATTGTCGATAGCTGTAGTTTGGGCCTTACGGTCATCCCAATTCTCTCCGGCTGTTGATTTCATTCACTGGTTGTTTTCTCCCTCTGTATGAGACTCGTTTCATAGATAGCAACTTTCTTGTTAGTACCTACAAACCTTCTTATGCCGTTTCAATTTATCCTCATAACCGTATCACTAGAACATAAAATATTTAGGCACTTTAAGTAACCTTCCTGATTTCGTTTGCGAGCTGTCACATCTGCAGTTCTTGAAAATAGAATATAGTAGGGGAAAAATAATTTGTCCTGATTTTATTGGTAGCCTGTCACAGCCGCGCACTTGAACTTGATAGGAAGTTTAAAGATTTGAATAACCTGTTTGATTCTTCTGGCAATCTATCACAGTTGTAGCACTTGAAAATAAAATATTGTCAATTACCTTAAAAAAATAAAAATAAAGAGCTCCCCACTGATTGTGGTGAAGTTTAATTTCCAACTTCAAACTTGAGCATGTCTCTGGAAACCCGCCAGAAATCTGAAATGTGTTAAAAAAAAAAAAGGAAAAGTTTTACATTAATTCTCCTTCTCTTAAGTCACGTATTTGCACCTCCTGTCTCTTTACCCTTACATCTTGTATTGAATAACCACGTGTAGTTGTCATAATAGAGTAGATGGTGATATTCCAATTCAAAATTCACTTTCTTATATGCCCAGCATTTGTCACATTGACATCAGTTTGAGACATTGTACATAATTAAATAGTCGCCCTGAAACCATTGGCAACCCGTCCCAGCTTTAGCTTTTAGATGGTAAATTAAATAATTTCTCTGGTTTCATTGGTAACTTGTCACAGTGGCACACAATTCTATTATTGCAAGCCTATTCTTCAGATTGTTTCATTTTTCATCATCAATATTATTCTTTGAAATATCAAAGCTGTAAATTGATGGAAATGGTTCACATCTCTCAAAACAATTTCTCTTGCAACAAACGTGGAAAGGAGTTAAGCGGCGGTTTACATTTGATAGTTCTTTGGTTTCCCATGCTTGGATTTTCAATTCATTATTTAACTATTCTTTCTCATTTATTTTCAAATCATTTCCTTGATCATTTCCATACCTTAAACTGGATTAGAGAGTTTATACTTCTAAAAGGTCATAGCTTTATGTTAATTGATTTAATCTTGCCATTATCTCATTTAATCAACCTTTCATTTTATTGACTCTGAAGGTTGTCTATCATTCTTGTATTTAGGTATTTGTTTGTTTATGATTTTTTTTTAATGGTATATACAATATATTTGCATCCAGGTGGAAGAGTTGCCTATAAATTCAATGCCCTTCATTGCTCATTCTCTTCTTGGAGTTGAATATTGTTTTCTTAGAGATGCCTTTGTCATGCTTTTTGCTTGGAATTTGGTGTTGATTGAAGGTTAAGTTGAGGAAAAAATAACATTAAAATAAATCTTCAAAGATCTCCACCGTATGCTTTTAGGTGTGATGTTATTTGACTTAGATAAGAAATCTTACTAATTGCTTGTTTATAATTTAGAAAACCGTTATTACTTTCCTTTCCAACACAAAAGAAAAACATAGGGAAGACAAATTTAGCATAATATGAGCTTTCTTTTAGGGGCCACGTATAGGCACTCTATTACTTAAAAGACCTTTTTATTAACATACTCCTTATGATTAAGAGAGGGGAATATATTCCTATAAGAAAGATTAGGGTATAGAGATTTTAATATTAGGGATTCTTAGAAAAGATCTATTCTCTTTTTACATTCCCTCATCAAAAAGAATTAAAATATATAAATATGTAGTGGTTTTAAAATGTATTTATGTGTGTAAAGTTATTTAGATTGATGTAAGATTTTAAGGTGGTAAGATCTTATAAGGTTATTTGTGTATGTTGGTTTGAGGGAATAGAGGTAGATTAGAATAGGAAACAATTTTAGATTAATAACATTTTGGTGTAATATAGATAATAGGACACTAATAAAGTAAATAAGACTATATTTAGGTTGAAAAAGGTTGCTTAAATCAAGATAAACAAAGTTAAGTTTCCTTGACACTGAAAGTTGAATGAAGGTTATTTCCGTTATTAAATGATTAGCAAATTGTCTCAGAAGATTAAGAAATTTAGGATATTATTATTACCATAATTATTATGGATTATTCTTTGTTAATTTGTAGGTGAATATTGTTATTTTATAACCTTTAGAGTAGAATGGTAAGATTAGCGTGTAAGCTAAATAACTAGGAGATTGTATTAAGATTGTCTCAAATATTATTATTCGAGGGAAATAATCTTTTCATTTAATTATGAGATTAATGATAAGGAATATTATGAAATGTAAAAATTTTCCTTGAGATAATTACGATATGTGATTATAGAGTTCCTTTAGTTATTTTAAATTAATTCTTATTAAACGAATGTATCAATTGTATTTGAATGGTCATTGTTCATTTAAGGGTAATTTGATGTATCCTATTTGTGGTATCCTCGTTGGAATCGCTTGGCTTCAGAAGTAATTTCATTCCATTGGGTTCATATCCTTTTATGAGTAATTTGACATATATCCTTCATTATGAATTTTCTTGAGTTGACATGAGTTGGGGATCTTCTTTAAGTTAAATTGTGTTGATATTCGTTTAACCTTACATGGTGAATTCTTGGTTTGTTTTGAGTTGTGAGGGGTCTTATTAATTGATTTTGTGGTGGAGTATTTTGGATCCTAATGCAATGTTTGGTTGTGATAAGTTTATGCTTCTTATTGAATGCAATCTTCTCACTTTTATTATTTTGGTGAAATATTAAATTATATTGTTGTTGAGGTCTCCCTTGGATGCCTAGTTGCATGCTTTTACCTTTGTTGTTGAAGGATTGTTTCTAGATGGTTCCGTGTCAATGAGAATGCTTTTGGAGACTAAATTTTGGTTCATGGAATTCCTTGTCATTTAATTTGTGTTGCAATGTAATTGGGAACTCGTGTTTTGTTTATAGTTGATCTTCTTGAATTTCTGTTATATTTCGTATCGAAGTTGATTTTGTAGTCTGGATGGAGTTATTGATCTTATTTTGGTTTATTCACTCATTATATTTGATTTGAAAATAGTTCTTTGAGGTCTTTCAATTATTGTTGTCAGTTCTTTGATGGGGAAACCCTAGTGTAAACTTTTTGAGAGTCTTCCAGAGGCTTGAGATGATTGACAGTTGATGTTCTCTCTTTATGTGGCAAGTATTTTGGTATCATGATTTTAAAAGGGTTGTGCAGGAATTGTTGAGACTTTGATTATGTATTTATAGCGAGATGGGTAATGCCTCGCATGTTTCTCTATTGTGATCTAATGTTCTTGTTATGCTGTACAACCCTTGGACTTTAGTTTTTATGTTTTGAGTGTCTAGAGAGAGAGTGGCTCTAAGTGGGTGGTCGGTGCACAAAGGGGCACTAGGATAGCCCTCGTTAGAGTGTGATTAATAAGTGAAAACCTAAGTAATTAACTAGGGGGTGGGTAGAATCACATTAAAAAGATAATTGATGCCTCATCCGCCTTTTAATGCTATCACAAGCTAAAGGGGATTGAGAAGGCCTTTGTTGGCAAGATCGTTGCCTTGTCTTCATGAAAGGTTAATGGTTCCGCATGAGCAACCCTATGGGGTGGTTCCTTGAGATAGGTAGCCTAGATAACCATAGATGGAGGTGGCTCCTAGCACTTGGTTGTCTGGATAATCCGTCAGTAGATGGAGGTGGCACCTTGCAATAGGTACTCTGGAGAATCCATGTTAAGCCATGCGATGACACTCTCCTCTAGCAGTCCCTTCTGAGTTGTTTTATTGATATCCTCTGGAAGCGGTATTTTAATTTTATGACTTGATATTTATTGATGTTAAGTTTTGTGGCTTATTTTTGTGACATTCGGGTGTGATTTTATGCTTGAAAATGTATCATTGTTGTTGTGATTCGAAAGTGGGTTATTGTTGTTATAACAGTTTATTGATGTTATGATATTTGTTTTACTGTTACTATGTTTTTGAAGTGGTTTATCACTATTGTGAAATTATTTGGATGTCATGTTTTCTGGTCACGGTTTAATTGATGTTGTGACTATCATTGGGTTTCATATTACTCTTGTATGATGTTGAGTCTTGTGGTTCTGTATTTGGATGTTCTTGGTTGAGATCTCTTTCTTGTTAGCTCCTAGCACGGGGTGGGTCGCCAGGACTCACATGAATGGAGTGGGGCGTGCCCAGCACCCATTTGAGTCCCAGTCGGGATCGAGGAATGGATTAGTGCTAATGCATGACTCGAGTTGTATTTGTTTGGAGCCAGCTATGATACTTTGTATTCATCTATTCATTTGTATCCTGATTTCTGTGTATGGTTTCCATTTTATGTTTGAAACTTACTTTTGTATCATTGTACCTCTTGAACATTGTACTAACATAACATTAACCTTGTGCTGGTTGTATTATTATGATAGTTATTTAATGTGTTAGATGGTTTCTTATAAAATGTGATTATCCATGTATGTGTTATATTTATTGATGTTTGTTGTTATGGATTATATCTTTGTGGCTTTTATTCTTTGTTGTGGAGTGTATGGATTTAAGTCGTAATGACTCCTTGTAACCCCAAAGGGATGTGTGTGTTAGTAAATCTACTTAATGAAATTCATGTCATGACTTAATATGTATTACATGAATGTTATGTTATTTTTAAAAATTGTCTGATATTATTGTTTAATTGTCTTTTAGAGTTTGCTGACAATTACAACATCATTTCTTTCTAATAGTTTTACCCCTTTGTCTTGTGCACATAGCTCACCTTTCCTTTCAACTTTTCTTTTATGTACTTGTGTACCCAGCTTCTATCATGGAGAGATATTGAATGTTCTATGTGAATATTAACCACTTATTTTTCTGAATTTTTCTCATCATTGTACTTTGTAGTATTAAAAAAGTATGATTAGCTGTTGAGTGTACCCTTTTATTGCAGCCTTATATCTGAATATATGCACACAAAATCAAATCAAATGAATGATGTCCATACCCAAAATCAAATCAACTCATTCAAAATCAGTCAAATCAAGTAATTGCTTTAGAAGTTATAATATTTTAATTATGACGAGGATTACCATTCTGATATGTAGAAAAGAAGAAATCAATAAAAAATCTTATCAATTACAGTAAAAAATGGGATGAAAAGATGTACGCAGATTCTCAATTTTCAGTGCATTTATATGTCAAAAATCTCTTCATTCACGTTATCAAAATCAAATTCGAATAATAATTGAAGAACTGCAGCTGCAGATTTTGGAAAGTTTGGTATTTTTCTGTTGCGGAATTAATTTTGTTCGTCTCGGTGTGAAAATGGGCGAAGAAGGTTTGAACACTGCAAATGAAGCGGCTGCAATTTCAAATAACTGCAGATAAACAAATCGTCTGTACTTTCCCGCACTCGTCAAAGATGATTGATATTAAGGTTCGGTGTTTTTGTGCAATAATCTTTTGGAGACGTTTGAATACAAGCTTTGAGGTAGGTACTTCCATTTTTTTAATTACGATTAAACCATCTGAATTTTCTACTCGAATTTCTGTTAATTTTTTCAACTCTCAAATCTTAATAGCTCATTTCTTTTCTGGAGCTTTTATTTAATATTTTGCTTTTCTTCGTCCCCTGTGACTTCGAAAGTGAAAGATGAAAATTGTCTGAACTAGATCGTCAAAATGTTCATCCAAAGTTTTTTAAAATTTTAGAGAAGCGTTATATTTTCTGTTGGTTCCTGTGCATGATGTTATTCTAAGGCTTAGTACTAAATACAGGGAAAGTTTTTGTAAACTTTAATCGACAGAGTCTTTTCACATCAACGCTTTCTTTTATGTTCGGAAATTTTAACGCTTGAAATGTAAATTTGCTGCTGCCTACAGCTGAAATTGTTAGTTCAATGCTTAAACCAAATTTTAATTTTAATTTTTTGTTATTTAATCTTTTTGCCACACAACAGATCTTGATATTAGAGTTGAAGTATTCTCTAGATTTTGATCGCCGAAATGTCCACTTATTCAGATTTTTTCTTTAAGATTTAACATGCCGCGACACCTTAAATTTATTGTTCTCGTCAGCCCTGATGGGATAAATTGCAGTGCCGGAGGCATCGCTCATGTCGAGATGATGTATATTTTTTAGACTTCCCTTTGTCTGGCTTTGTTCTCCTCAAACTTTTGATGTTTTGTGTCTGTGAGACATCTAATTACGCACTCCATCCGTATTTAAAACTGCGGGAACCATGAAGAAAGAAACATTTCCTTTGCATAGGGATCTATTGAAGCACACGCAATGCTTTATTATATGTAAGTTGACTTGAAAACCTTAAAAAGATCACCTTTTCCTCGGAGAAACTTATAATTTTTTTTTTCCAAGCTTATGATTCTGAATCTTTGCTGTTAAAAAGCTGAAACAGTCATGTTGCATTCTAGTTATAGCCGTTTTTGTATGATTGTAATTCTATTTTACCAATTTTGAACTGGTGAGTCTAAGGGTTCAAACCAAGCTTTGCCTTGGATGTAAAATTGAATATTATTTATTTTGAAAATTTGAGTCTCAGGGCCCAAACTAAGCTTTGGATTATTAGCCAAAGCTTAGTTCATGCTTGGCTGTTGGAGTTCTCCAACAGAGTATACAAGATTATGGCTGTAAAAGGCAGTTTGGGTGACAATAAATTGGACCAAATCCCAGGAGGTATCAGTTCAGTATTGCCAACGGTGGAAGTCCAACAGCCTCATCAGTGTGAGGTGAGATTGTCATTGGGAAGTATTTTGCGTCAATGTTATATCTGTCTCTGTTTCAGTAGCATTTGCTCCCCAAAGTTTGAAAACATTTTTTTTGTGTTTATGTATTTGGATGATTTTGAAATTATTTATACCTTGGGCTTCTAAGACACGTGCCTGGCCTGGACTGTGACTATTTCAGTTCATTTATGCTCTCAGCTCGATTATACCCTGTATTCTTAAGGATTACACAAGACTTTAACCAATTTTAGGTTATTTATGTGCACGGCTAATAGGTTGTTTATGTTCTAGTCTGTAGACGGTATGACCTATTACCTTTTAAAGTCTTTTCCACAAATCGAATTTGGGCATATCCTGCAATCATGGCATTCCATCATACATGTCTATGAGGACAGTTGCAACTTTAACATCTGCCAAAAATCCGCTTCCCTTTATGCTTTGATGTTTATGTTTACCCTGTTCCAAAGTCCATTTTGGCACAGGCAGAGGGGATGCTGCCCAAAGTTGTGGAAATTGGCTTTATACCTGGCAATTGCATTTGCTTGAAAATTTCTAAAGCCTTTCAACAAAACCATTTTGTGCATATTCTGCAATCATTGCTGTCCACAATAACACATCTGTTTTGAGGCATTCTGTCAAACAGATACCCTGCCTTGCCTATGCTCCTACATTCTTCCCTCGTGAAAGCATTCTTGAGAAAACAAATCTGCAATAATTTTCTGAAGGATCCTTGAGTTCTAAGGGTTCCAACTTTGAGTTTGAAAAATCTTGATGTGGGTATTGCTGGGATTTGTTTTTCAAGAAGTTTTCGGCTTTGTTTTAGCGAACTACTGATGATTTAGAGACCCAGATTTGTGGATTTGAAATGTGACTTAATTTCAATTTCGTGTTACGCATTAACATATGATGTCAGTTATGTGGTTAATATTTTAAAAATTGGAAATGTTGATTAATCTTTTCAATTATGTTGTTAAAAATTAGTCAATGAATAGAAAATAATAAATAAAACATAATTTATTTTGATTTGGGTATTAGAGGAGTGTTTGTTTTTTTGATAATGTAAATAAAAAGTTGAAGTTATGTATAATTAGATCTATTTTTTAAAGTTTTTTTATTACATTTTTTAGGTGTATATTAGACTTTAAATATATATTTTTTAAAATTTGTGTTTGTAGATTTTAAAAATTGACATTTATAATTAAATCTTATTTATTTGGTCTTACATTTGCAATTTAGTCTATACATTTCTTGATCTTGAAATGAATGCATATAATAGAGAATTTGATGCAAATTTAGTGAAGTTTATGTGGGTCTAAATAATTTGAACTTGGATACTTGGGAAATCATGTGAGTTGTAGAGTATTTTGTTTGTGTGATTACAATGTAGTTTATTGAATTTTAGGAGTTTGGAATTGTTTCCTTGAGAATTTTGGACAAGGTACTTGTGTGATTTATTTATATTATTCCTTTGTTCATTTAAACATTCATGGGTTGAACTGTAAGCATAATTGCTAATAGAATATCCTTACATGTTAGACCATAATATGCAGCCAAAGATGAGAGAAAATGACCAATATGCACATAAACTTCATCGCTCACATGTTATGTAGGAAAAACCTAAAATAGAGTGCACTCACTTCTATAATCATTGAGGACAAACACATACATAAAAGACTTGAAAAAGGATGAAGATTGACAACAAGCAACAAAGGGTCTTAAGTAGTTGTCATAGGTGGGAGTCAAGTGTACATACTTCAATGTTTTGACATGACATGTGAATTATGCTGAGAGAGGATGAATATTATTAATTAGTATATATGATCCAAGATTCATAAAGTTTGAATCTTTTTAGTTCTAGTAGCTCTCATTTCCCTCTCAATTAATTCCAATATCACCATATGTTAGACTAATTGGCTTTTGAACAAACCCAACAAAATCACAATTCTATAATGTGCACCTTTCTTCATAGGATGATTAATCTAGATTCCTTTAGTTTTGAGCCAATATAAAATAATCCATCAAATCATTGAGACAAATATAGATCTCCAATCACACTTATAAACTAAGAAACTTGGCATTAGCTTTGAAAATCTATGAAATACAATTTGACCCATTATGTAAAGAATAAATTATTAGTAAACATTTGAATATAACTTATGGGTGATATTGTAAAGATTTTATTTGTTAATTTAAAGAAATAAGGATATGGTAGAAAACAAGGATAATATAAAATACCATTGCTTGTTTTTAAATATACAATTGTACTATGATAGCTTGAAAATGTCAAAAGTAGTTATATTCATCAATGCATTTCAAGATTATAGGATGAAAAATAACTTTTGTGACATAAGTAGTAAGAATATTGCAAACATTAAAATTTGTGCTTGACTAAACTATTGCATTTGCATTATATATATTTCATCTAATTTATAATTCTAAATTTATTTTATGTTGATGGCGATATCTTCCTAGTCATTTTTTTCTCTTTCTTTTCTTTATCAAACATATGCATTTCTATGTGAAACTTCTAAGAGATGATATGGTGATTGAACCTCTTTATGATGAAGTTTGGAGGTTTTCCATTCTAATAATTGAACTATTCATACCCCTCATATCTTTCTAATTCGTTCATAATACTATTCATTTTTTTAGATTGGCCATTTGCATCCTACCTGTCTTATTTTACTACAAAATTCATGACTAGGCACTACATATCATCTCTCCACCCTATATTTTTTAGACTCTTAAGATTCATAAGAGATCATTATAAAAGAAACACAAGAACTAATAAGAGCTTCATAGCTTCACATAAGCACAAATATTAGAAATATTGTAGGTAAAGAAGAAGGTTCTATTCATATGATGTATATGTTAAATAGTATGCATTCTCTTACTCATGAGAGAACTCCTTTTATTCATTATCCTTTGTAAAATATGGAAATAAACTTGATATTTAGTATCAAAATTTCATAATTAGAGTAAATTATATGAGCATGTTGTCTTGAGAAAAAATTCTCAAGATAACACAAGCAATTCTACTATTGGTGTCTAAATTTTAAGTGGAATGTGATACTGACATTTGTTAAAAACTTACAATTCATTGCAACTACATCACACTTTTCTATACTATGCCATTAATACTAAACTACAAACAATAATTCTTATAGAAAATATAAATTAGCATTTACATTTAGGTTGTTAATAATCCATCCAAAGACAACTATTATAGTAGTCCATAATCCAATGTTTCAATAATTCACTTTTTATCTTCAAAATATTGATTTTTTTATATTTTTTATTTTAATTTATATTTTTCTCCAAATAGTTAACATTTTTTATGATCTAACATACAGTGATAATTTTAGTTCATATGCATGTGCAAAATAAATCTAATTTAGTTCAAAAGCTCCATCCAAATATCATGATTTGCTATAATGGTAAATCATCAATCTTTCATGATATACAAATTGTTTTGAGCATTAATGATTTAACGGTTTATTTCTATAGTATATATTCTATAAGAAATCACAACATAAAATAAAAAAATTGTATAGTGCCAATTGCATGTAATTGTCAAGGTTTACAATTATAGAGATGCAATTGATTATTATAAAATAAAGAAATCGCTAACACAATCAAAGTCTAAAGACTTTGGGGAAGACAATTAAATATGTCAAGACATGAGCCTCATTTCCATGAAAATTCTACAAATAAAATGAGATATAGAGGTGCTAGAAAACATGCATGAGGTCATTATACTACAAAAATCAAGGACCCCAAGTCCAAGTAATGTTGATGGCTTGGAACCATTGATACAATACATGTTTCTTATGCTTATAATATGAATGCCATATCTATGACAAGGTGATTATGAATTTTGTCTATAAATTTGGAGCCATTCAATTTCTTCAAGAAAATTATTATTCCCTTGTCCACTTTTTGGTCTAACTCCATTTAGTAGACCTAGTTTCTACTCAGCTTACCATGATATTGCAATCAAAGACTTAATACTTTGGAGAAAAACAAGGAAGCCAAGAATTGAGCCTTGGTGTTATGAATTTAAAAAATTCTATGGATTTGAAGAGCTAGAAGTGAAGAACGAAAAGGGATGGCTTTGGCGTGGGTGGGGTTTTTGCAGGCCCGCAGCCTGTAGCAGGCCGCGACCTGCTTGCTTCCGTTCTCTTTTTGCATGTGCCTTCAGCACGTGGGATCAAAATTGGGGGGTGTCTTTGCAGTGTGGGTTGGGTTTCTTATTGTGTTCGGGGGTTCGGTTTTGCGACAGGGGTTGTGGGTGCTATCTTTTTTTTTCATCTGGTTTTTTTCGCCTTTTATTCTCTGTTATGGCCTCAGGTGGAGGCATGAGTTTGTAGCATAATATGGCTTGTGGTATGGATCATGCAGATCCATCTTCTTTCATGCATGCAAAGGATATAGAGATCTCAAACAAGTCTTCAGCTGGTAACTGTTTTTTTTTTTGTTTTTTGAGAAGAGTCTTCCTAAGTCTAAAAAGGTGAATCGGTGTTTAGAGAGATGCCTCAAGCATCCTGTTTTGCTGATCCAATCAGAGTCTGTTGTGGATGACATTGCATATTCCAGAGTAATTATGTGTTCATTTGTAAATTCATGGGGATCTACCTCTCATTGCCAGTCTTGAAATCTTGGGCCCAAAAGGTTTGGAATCCCGAGGGTGATATGGAGATAAAGGTGGCTACCAAAAAATATTTCATTGTTGTGTTTTCATGCATAGCAAATCAAATGAAGGATTTTGAGGGTGGACCCTATTTATTCAATTAGGTTGGTCTCTTCATGAAACTCTGGCATGTGGGTTTCAATTTAGCAGAGGAGCTTCCTACACGGGTTCTTGTCTGGGTTCATCTCACTCGTCTCTTATTGGAGTTTTAGCGTAGTGAAATCCTACATATGATTGCTTTGCTTCTTGGCAAGCTAGTTGGCTCGACTCACTGGACTCTAAATCAAAAGGTTCTTTCTTATGCCCGTGTTTGTGTTGAAATAGATTTAAATAACCCTTTTCCAAATTCTCTAGAAATATGTCTTAGTTGAGGATCTTGGGTCCAATAGCTAGACTATGAAACCCTCTCGTTTATATGCCATTTTTGTCATGAGTATGGACACCTACAAAGGAACTACTCTAGATTCAATTAGGCGGTTGGGGTAGCTAGTTCTTCTCCTAGTTTGGCTCCTAAGAATGATAAAGGGAAGGCTCCTATGGCTATTGATGTTGTGGAAAAGGAGGGTTTCATCCCGATAAAGCCTAAAAATAAAGGGCGTGGCTTGAAAAGAATCTTGAAGGACAAGAAATATGATGGGGTCTTTAATTGGTTTAATGCTTTAGAGGAATTTTCCCAAGAGAAGGGAGTTTTGGTTGAGCTTTCAACTGGTGCAAGATCTTTGGGGGTAAACTTATCAAGGAATAAAGAGTTTGAATCTTTGTGCTTGCCTTTGGGGGATGCACAGATTGAGCACATGACTACGGATATTCCATCCCAAATTTCTATTGAACTTGCGCCAAGTGGGACTTTGGTCTTGCAGGGGATGGATTCCTTTGTGGAGTTGACTCCTTAGGCAAGGGAGGCTATGGACGCTGTAAGAATAGTGGGTCCCCATAGGTTCTAGGTCTATAGTTGAAATCTCTTAAAAAGGGGCCTTTGGAGAAAGTTTCTAAGGCGGGTCAGAAAAAAGACCCAAAGAAGGTTAAATTGACTAGGGAGAATTTGGTGGAATCGGGGTCAATGAGGACCATTGACTCCCACTTTTCTCACTCTTAGAAATGATTTTTATTTCATGAAATGTGAGGGGTATGAATGAAATCCCTCGACAAAAGGCTATTTGTGAAATGATTGGTGCTCAAAGTCCTGATATTGTCTTCCTTTAGGAAACTAAGTTATATGTGGACTGTAAGTTGAATAAAGCCCCTTATCTGTGGCCTCGTGGTTCATGTCAATATATTGGGGCTTAGGGTAATTTTGGTGGTGTGGCTTGCTTATGGGATTTGAGGAATATTGTGCCTCTTTGGTGGGTTTCATGTCGATCTTGTATGTCTGTGTTGCCTCTAGTTTGGATTTAGGTGCTTTTTCTTCACCAATGTTTATACTCCTCCTGACCTTATTGGTAAAGCTTAATTGTGGGCTCATGTTAGATATATTTGGTCTCTTGTTCCCTTGCTACCATGGATCATTGTTGGGGATTTCAATACAATTGTTCTCCTTGAGGAAATACTTGGTGGGAATGCAAGGCTTGATTTTTCTGCTAACCTTTAGAGATAATATAGAATTTATCAATTTATTTGATAACCATTTTGTTCCCCAAAAAGAAAATGTTCCCAATAGAATTGCTTCCCACATGGGCACCCCTGTGGTAGCATTAGATTTTTGACAATAGTGTAGATATTTTTTCTTGTCAACATTCCTTATTTCCACTTCCATTTTAGGTGTATGATACAATTATTGCATTCCAAGGGATGAAATCTTTGAAGCGTTATGTTAAATAGTTCATGCACCTTCTATTTTCTTCCACATTATGCATGTGTGTCTTTGAGAGAAGCTGCGATTACAAAACCATTTGCATACTATTGAAAGTTTTGAAACTCTTTTTAACAAATTTCTTTTATTTCATAGCTTATAATCACAATTTCCATGAGACTAAGTCTACTTGAGGATTTCTATCATACACCTAGTGTGCATGGTTAATGCTTTTCACTATGTACAAGTCTACCATAGAAATCACAAATACAACCTCTAAAAAAAATCTAATTCCATTATCCTTTGAGACATGTCCAAACCTTGTTCCTGCACACCATACAACCAATTACATTTTCTTGAAAGTTTCTAAGGATATTTCAACAAATCTATATTTGAATATATCCTTCAGTTGTAGTTATTCTCTAGGTAGTTGCAATAACCACCCTTTAGTTATTGTCTCTTTGAGAGTGATTCACAACTTCTAACTTCCCCATCGGTGTTTGAGATGCAATTCATAACCTTAGAGTTCCTTGTCATCTTCCTTCATAAGAATTTTAGTGGAGGTTATTAACTTGGACAATAGCACCAATTAAATAATTTATCTTTATCATAAGGTTTTAGGGAGGAGTTACATTAAGTTAGATGCCACCGATGGATTGTTTCAAGTGGTGGAGTTGGTCATAAGCATCCCCTATCAGTATTTGGAAGGGGGTTATGAACTTTTAGGAATGTGCTGATTAAACAAGGCTTCACTTCATCCTTGACAGTTTGAATAGAGTTATTAACCCACATTGGCAGTTGGAGAGAATCTCACAACCAAAATTAAGACTTAAGCTTTGAAAACTCCATCAGAGGTTGTTAGGAACTTTCAAAACTAAGTCTAACACAATAAATTTCCTTTTATAAAGATTTATCCATGTTTTATATGTGCTCCATAACTTAATAGCTTTAAAAAATTACACTTTTGAAAAACCTCAATCAACACTTTGCATGTTATGTACAACCCTTTTAATTTCACAACTTTGAATATTTAAAACTCTTGATTCACATCCTCTTTAATTCATAAGACTTGTTCATTAGATTGATTTTGAAAAGTGTCGATAAATCTATTAAGTTGATAAATAGAGTTTAATACATAAATTTTTCTTGAATCATTATTTTACTATGAAATCTTTCCACATAATGTAAAATAGCATAAAAAGTCTCTCTACTAAGAAGTTTAGATTCAACTTCTATAATTTTTTTTGATTTAATTATTTTTGAAAACAACCTACTAAAAAAATTAAACTTTTAAAATCTCCCAAACTAGAAGACATTTTGATTTGAAAATTGGTCACATCTATAAAAATATCATTAAGAAAATATTTGTAAAAGGAATTTACACCATATCTTATACATTTTCAAATTTAATTATTTCTGTGACTTTTCGCATTGTGCCATTGCTCCCAAAACTTCAATTGAAATGGAGAATAGTTCTTCAAATTACCAAACCTTTCCACATGAATTCAATCAACTTATAATACTGCAAAGATGGAAAAAGATAATAAATGACATAGAAAACATGTCATACTATCATTTTGCAACTAGAACCGAATTGACAAAGGTGTCTAATTCATGACAATGCTTATCATTTTTTGCACAAAAAGCTTAAATTTTTTGGTGTCAAAATGAGGCTAGCACATAGAAAAATCCCACTTGGGGATATGAGAAACTTCTCATTTAAGGAATATGGATTAGAATTTGTAGCAATGAAGTGATATGGATCTTGTTAAAATTGTGACCTTCTTCTAGTATCTTTATGATCACCAAACCAATAACTTGCTAATTGTTATGTTTGATGAGTCTAAATAGGTCTCTTGGATGGAGAGTGTGGATAATTTGGAGGAGTATCCTTTGAATGATTACTAAGAGTGAAAGGATGAGAAAATTATATCATCATCATCACCATTTGAAGTGGAGGAATTAAACTCATTACGATAAGGAGGATAAAGAGCCTCTGAAGAACTATCATCATTTTGTATTCTCCAAAGTGATGACTAATGAAGAAGTAGTAGGAGAAAGTTGTAAGGATTCTCCTCAAAATGAACACTTCTCTTAATGTGTAACTCATGTGTAGTAGGACTAAGAAGCTTGTAGCCCTTCACACCATTTGCATACCTGAAATATATGGAAGGATTGCTTTGTGGATCCATAGCTGTACCATAGAAAAATGGCTCTTGGACATTTTCATTGTCTTTTAGTTCTTTCTCTCATGATGCTTGGTCTATTTTTCTTTTATTTAATGTTGCAATGTAACTTATGCATTCACATTAGGTCCTAAACATTCAAAATATGGCATCTTGTGAAGGTGTTGTAACAAATTTCTACACTTTTCTAGACTCTTTTCATTATAATTCACCCAAAAATCACCTTTTCATCACAGTTTATTAAGTCCTATTTTGAAGTGTTGTAGTAAAGTCTTGTAACAAGATTTCACACTTTTCTAGGCTTAATCTCACTATTTACACCTTTCTTATGCTTTATTTGACCCCTTTATGCACTCATAAGACTTAATTAAGTGTGTTTTTGAATGTAAACCCGACAAACAACATTAAATGCAACTTAATTCCTGACACCCATTTACAAGTCCAAGGTGGGACCCATTCACCATGGGTGGCAAATGAGTCCCTCTTGGTTCCAAATTCAAAATATTTCAAATTTTCTTTTGGGTTTTTATTCAAAATTACCTTATGTTGGCCTATGATGAGGTATCATTGGGTTACTTAGGAACAAGTGTGTATAAATAAGTGTTTTTCTTCTCATTTTAACCCCCATTCACTTAATTCACTCACTAATTCATCCAAGCATTCATTCACATTTGAGCACTTTGCATCATTCAATCAAGCATCAATCAAGTATCTTCGAGTAGCCATTGACATAACTTCAGATTTCTTCAACAAGGTTGTGGTGAGTTTAGGACATTTGCATGTTGTTTATTCATCTTTCCTTGTTCATTTCATTTCATTTATTTATTAAGGGTTTGATTACCAAAGTGGGATTTGACCAAGGAAAATCCCTATAACCTAGTTCCTTTAACCATTCTTCCCCTTAAATTGCATGTGTGTTTGTAGACTTGTGTATGTAGATTTGTCAAGAAATTAGGTGTTGAAAGGTGGCCAAGAAGTCAACAAAGTTTTTCAAGTCAAATCAACCATATTTCAAGCTTGGAGACAACCTATAGTCTATTTTCTACAGATTTGATTCCGTCAACCCAACAAGAAGACAAGTGCAGATCTGGAGCTACAAAATTGACCTTTGATTTTATAGAATTTTGGGAGAGGACTGATTCACCATTAGTGGCGAATGAGTCCCACCTTAAGGCTAGAAAAGTATATTATGTTAGATTCCATTTCCCGACAGTTGGAAACTAGTTTTCAGAAGTGTTTTCTAGAAACAAGACTGATTTGCCATTAGTGGTGAATGAGTCCCACTGGTGATTTTCACTAATTTCTGCTAGCATTCAGATCATTCCATATTGAGCATTCATTTCCCAAGTGCACTCCTTTCAACCTTATTTTAATTATGTTTTGCATTTATTCTTGTTTTAGTTCATTTTCTGCATATCACATTGTGTTTTCAAATATTGCACATTTCTTAGGTTTTGCATTCATAATCAGTCAATTACATTGCTTAGTTTCATTTAGATCATCCCATTTAGTCATATTCACATCATACAATCCTCTATTTGATTGAACCACCTCAACTTTGTAGGTTATTCTATCTCTCTCCTTTTAGGTGGAAGATCCTAAGAGTGCAAGAGAAGCCTATATTATCCAAACCACAAAATTGTTGGTTCAATAGCCTTGCATTTTTCTATTGAAATGTGGCCCCATGTGAGGGAGCCAAATACATGAAAGTGTTTTACTAAAGTTTTATGACTATACCTACCTTGGAAAGGAGTTACCTCATTTATAGCCTAGTGAGGTACTTGGTTTTGAATATAACATGCACAATTGATGGCTTCCACCCAAAAAGGTGCTGCCAAAGATTTGGAATGCATCATAAAATTAGTCATCTCTTTCAAGGACTCATTCTTCCATTTTAAAACTTTATTATAATAAGGAGTGTAGGGGATTTTGTTTTTTAGATTGACACCTTCAAAAGCACACAAATTCTTAAACTTGTGGTTAACATATTCCCCTCCATTATCTATTCACATAATCTTAATTGATTTACTAGTTTGTTTCTATGCAAATTCTTTGAAGTCCAAAAATAAATCGCAGAATTCAAACTTTTGTTCAAGAATATACATAAAGGAACACCTCAAAAGATCATCAATGAAGGTTAAAACATATTAGGCTCTATTGAAAGATGGATGTGGAAATGACCCAGGAAAATCACTATGTACTAACTCTAAAAGTTGTGAGGCTCTCCAAGATTTTCTCTTATCAAACTTCTCAATATTCTTTCCAAGAATGCATCCCTAACAAAAACCATTAGAAAATTGAATAGTAGGAAAGTGTGAAACCATGTCATGCTAACTTACCTGATGCAATTAGTGGTATTTCAAGTGACCAAAACTTTGATGCTATAAGTTTCTTACTTCATTGGATTGAGTAAGAAAGATGCCAAAATATTTAGTAACAAAGTGAGAAAAGTGATAGACCCTAGACTGAGGATGAGCTTTTCCCATGGTAACTTTAGAAACACTATGTAGTTTACTAATGATCATTGTATCTGGAGTGAATTCAAATCACTAGATGGAACATGTATGTATGTTTTGGTAGACAAATAGGAGATTAGTTTACAAGGAGGAAGCACATAGAAAATCATAAAATTTCCCATCACCAACATCAATAGATCCTCTCCTAAGAACCTATTTTGGTGAATAATTACCCATAAGAATGTTAGGTACAAAAAATGGCTCCAAGGATGAGAAAATTTCTTGCATATTGGCCATGTGGTGAGAAGAAATTGAGTCAATAGCCCAAGTGTCAAGCTGGATGAAGATATTATGTACAAGGGATTTTCCATTTTCTCTTCCCCTTATTAGAATCTATAGATTTTGTAGACTCTCCTAACAAATCCTACTTTCTTGAAATATAGTTCCTTAATGTTGTTCTTTTCAAGAATATGGGTGAGATGAGCCATTCTATTTGTTAGACATTTTTGCTTATCATGACCAGATATCTTACAAAAGGAACACTTAACCTTCTCCTTAGAATTATCATATTTATAGGAAGAGGTTTTAGGAGTTGAATGTGAGGATTCCAATTTATGATCTTGTTTCTTCTTTCCTTAGTTATTTTTTTCTTATTATGATTTCTTGGACCTTTTTGGTATTTAGTACCCTAATTTTTCATCAAGGCATGAGACTTAGAAGGTTTTATAGTGCTAATTTGAACCAACTTATCCCACTCCTTTGTGAACTCATTAGAAAATGTATCAAGATAAGAAATTGAGTAGGAGGCTCCTAAAGAACTTTTAAAATTGTAGAAACAAAAAAAAATAGTTCATACCAAGTTTAGAGAGAATACTTAAAATCAACTACTTATCTTCCTTCTCAATTTCACAATATTTTAATTGCAATCTTATGGATTTTATTTTAGTGAAGAATTCTTGCATAGTTTCAAACTATTAAGAGTTAACCCCATGATCTCATTCTCCTACTGATGATCGAGCTTAATTCATCTTACTAGAGTTTTTTCAAAGTGGTTCATACTTCATTTCGTGTATTAGCATAATCAATATGAAAGAGTAAATTAGGAGTTGAAGACATGCATAAGGTCCAAATGCTTCATCACACATATAATGTCATTTTGGCTTTTCCACATCCATTATGGGTTCAACTTCTACTCCCATTGTTACTCTATGCAATCCTAACTTTTCAAGTAGATCATCTTTTTACTTTTCCATTAATAGTTGTAGAGTGTTAGAATTGGAATTGTGACTTGATCCATTTTAGGTAGAAAAAAATTGTCTGTGAATACATGAAGAGATAATTTAGAATGCAAAAAAGACAACAAAAGACACCCTCCCTTTCCACTATAATTATAAATCATGCCCTAGTTATTACAATGTTGATACTTTATAATTTAGTGCATTTACAAAGCTTTTACTAGATTACAATGTCCACTAGGCCCATAATGGCCAAAAGATCAAATTTTGATACAAAATAAATATGTTATAAAATATAAAAAATCACTATATAGCTATGTAATTCTCTTTAGAATCTTTCCAATGCCTATTCATTTATGAAAAATAGAGATCGAAAGGAAATTTATGACATGTCAAAGAAAAAATAAATTACTAGCTTCAACCTGCAATATTTGGGGAAAAAGGATTTTTTTTTTAATCAAAATCACCTTGGCTAGAAATTACACTTCACCAAATTTTCATTGACTATTTGTTTGCAAAAAAATTCCACTTGGATAAAAATATAATTAAAAAAAAGAAGATCTAATTTGATCTCAAGAGGGGCCCTAGTGGCCTTTGAGTGACCCATGGGTGGCACCATCAATTAAACTAGTTGCTAAAGAAATGATTGGGTAGTGGTTGAAGTGTTGTAGGTGAAGGCCGATGTTGAAACCATTGGCACTTTTTGGTTATGTTTTTTAAGACCACTTGTGGTCTAAGGACTTGTAGGAAACTTAAACTCATAGGGGCTTAAGACCATAAGAATTGGCATTGAGCACCCAATGCTAGCTTAGCACTAGTGCTTAAGCACTATACACTAGGCTATAGTGCTTAATCACTACAATTTTTTTTGGGATTTGTTTGAAAAATTTACCTGAAACCACATGTTAGGGAGTTGTATAACACTACCAATTTTTTTTCCTCAAATTCACTTGGCACCATAATTGGGCAATTATATATATGAGAATAGGGTTTTTTGGGCCTTTTGGATGCAATAGTAAGGTCTTTTTGGCCAAAAAGTGCCCCATATAGAAATTTCTTTGTAGATGAAATTCCTAATTCTTGTTGTTTCATACAATATCCAAATTAAATGAAATTGAAACCAATTATACTTTCTTGTGCCTCTTTGAACATGTTGAAATAGTAAAAAATGTTACCACTATAGATATAATAGATACAATTGTTAGAGTAATCATGCATTAGCTAATAATTAATTAACCATTAATTAATTACTAGTCTAATTTATTCTCATGCACTTAAGCTAAACTTAGGAGTTCTTTATTCAGTTAACTAAGTGCTTTTCTATGTTAACTGAAGTGAGTTATTCTTTATCATTTAGGGTTTCTCCTATATAGCACTCAACCCTCATTGTATTATCTCTTTGAAATTTTCTCTTCTTTTTCTATCTGGGAATTTACTCTCGAACTCTCAACTTTTGAGGACTTTTGTTTTCCTTGAAGTTTCTTAAGGTTTTTATGTAGCTTTTTCTTGTTGAGGAATATTGCACATATTGTTTGCAGATCTCTTGCGTGGAAGGTGTCTTTGTTTGGTGTTTGATCTTGTGGCTCATGGTTTTGTGTTTTTTCACAATTCTAACATGGGATCAGAGCATGGATTCATCAAACCCCTTCTCGATTTATGAGGTTATTTTCTTCAACTAGGGTTACAAGAGAAAATTTGAAATCTTTTTTTTTTTTTTTTGCATTTTTTCTTTTTGCTCTTTTTAAGAAAAAAAACAAACAAAAAAAAGAAAAAAGACAAAAAACGCCACCCTAGGGTCATATGGCCAACCAGTGCCCAACACCTGAGGGGGCTAAATTTGTTTTGCTTTTTTTGCAAAATAGGTAGAATTGGAAAAATGGGCATAAATTTTCGCTTGGGTATCAAAATTGGGAAAACAAGATATCGTTGGAAAGTTGGTTTTTCCAACTTTCTAGTGGTATAGTTCTCATCACATGTTTTTTCTTCTAGTGCATTCTATAATCTGTTGAAGTTAGAGGTGCTATTTTTAGTCTCAAGCTCATAAATTTTTACCAATTTCTTTTTTTTTGCGATTCCAGCATCGTTGGAACCATCTTTCTGAGCTATTCATAGTCATCCATGCACTTTTCCAGATTTCTTTGTAGGTACATTTTATTTAGGTTTTTGTGTTTTCACACTTTGGGGAATTACTTGGACATTATAGCTCTTGGGAACTTGTTGTTTATGTGGAATGACTCAATTTTGGCTATTTTATATGCATTTATAGTATTCTATGCTATTTGGGAATTGTAGAAATTCTTTTCATGCACATTCTCTTTTGTATATGTACCAAGATAAAGTGCCATTCTGATGTATAATTTTTGGGAATTTTGCACATCTTGTTGTGCCTTTTGTACTCACACTATGATATAAAGTGCCATGTGGGGGGTTGATGATTTCCTTTGGTTTTCCATCACACCTTTGTCAAGTGAGTGTCCCTTCCATGTTAGTAGTAAATCCTAATGATTCTTGCCTCATGCGTCTGTGCCTTAGTTTGTACACCCTTTTATTTGCAGGTTGTTTCTCTTACATGCACTTCTTGGTTTCACATAGTTTTAGTGTAACTGTCTTGGCTCTCCCTTTTCAACATTATGGGGGGTTTCTATTGTTGGTGCTTATGCTTCCTTGGTTTCATGGTTTTGAGTGATCTACGTTTCTAGTTCTTGTTCCTATGTACTTTTGGATGCAACGTACATCAATGATTGGTTACTTGCATTTTAGTGAGATGGATCATTTACCATATGGACACTCTTGCATTCCAATTTTTAGAGGTTCTTCATTTCAACACTATATCAATCATCATTTGATAGTAGTCTATAGCTTCTTTGTGCTTCAACGATGTGCTAAATGTTCCTCTTTTTCAAGACATTATTTCAGTTGGATGCTTCTTAGTCCTTCACACCTTGATTTGGAGGCTTTTTAATCCTTCATTCGCTTTTCTCTCTTTTGAAGAGGAGTTTTCTCCCACTGTGGTTTTCTCATTTTCTCCAATTTTGAGAGATCTTTTGTTTGTACATGGGTACCTTACCAGGTCTTGTTTTCCAGGACCCATCATGCATTCTTTTTAGGGTTTTTAGCTACCCCCTAAGTTCATCTTAAGAGGGGGTGGTAGAGTAATCATGCATTAGATAATAATTGATTAATATTTAATTAATTATTAGTCTAATTTATTCTTATGCACTTAAGCTAAACTTAGGAGTTATTTATTAAGTTAACTAAGTGCTTTTCTTTTTTAATTGAAGTGAGCAATTATTAGGGTTTCTCCTATAAAGTACTCAACCCTTATTGTATTATCATTGAGATTTTCTTTTCTTCTCTCGAACTCTTAACCTTTGAGGACTCTTGTTTTCCTTGAAGATTCTTGAGGTTCATTCTAGCTTTTTCTTGTTGATGAATATTGCATATATTTTTTGTAGATCTCTTGCATGGAAGATGTATTTTTTCATTATTTGATCTCATGGTTCATGTTTTTCACAATTCTAATGACAATCACTAGATCTCACAAAAAAATATATGCCAAAAAAAGGTTAATACATCTTAATAGTTCCTTTTTGATTCTCTAGATAATTTAAAAATGTAACATAAGAGGATACAAGAATTTGCAATATCATCCAAATATTTCTAATCTCTCAATTAAGAATTTTAAAAATCAAAAGTTTAAAAAATAATCTTTGATACTGTGTTCAAAATCTAAAATATATGCATAACCAAAAATTTTTTAAGAAAGAAATAAGCTATAAAGATTGCAAAAGAATAGAAAAAATATATATCAAAAGAATTTGAGAGATATACAAATTCCAAGATGAAAGAATTGCATTAGGATCTCACCAAAAGAAGCTACCACCAAGACTGAAAATGGAATCTAGGTAGTGAGCTTTTATAGACTTCTAGGGAGAGGGTGGAGGTGGCAAGTCCCAACAATAGGGAGTGACCACCAAGTGGTCTAAATATAGTAAATGTAACTCCCTTGTAGGATGATGGCACTTGAAAAACCCATCCATTAATTAAATTCACTTTATTAACCTAAGAAAAAGGAATGAGTGATTATTTTATAGAGAGTCACAAGTCCAAAAGAAATAGTAAAAAACAACTTCCACAAGAAATATCACTATTCTTCATCTAAAAATAGCAACAACCTTTACAAAAATAACACTATCTTCTAAAAATAATTATAATAAAAATAAATCCATGTTGCACTCCAAATCCTTCAGGTACACATTTATTGAACTTGTGAAAAGAGAGGAGTAAAAGATAGTTGCATCAATTATGAATAAGAACTATCTAATGACAAGGATTTATGCTCATTAAACTATTTTTCTCTATGGGCTCCCACAAACCATCCTATGGATATCATTCATGATTGATAGAGCCTCAAAGTGTTGGCATGCATAAAAAAACCACACTCCTCATGAGCCTTTAGATTAGGGGGACCCAATGACAAGAAAGAGTTGACAATTGTACAAGCAAAGACATCTCTACACACTAGAATGAGTTAGAAGGAACAAGTATTACTATAAAATCTTAATGAGGGCTTGACGATGACACACAAGGTAGTACCAACTAACATAACAAGGAAGGGGATTAGGCATAGGAAACATGATACTATCCATGCAAGAATATCTTTAATCAATTATCATTGTAGAGGACTAACAATTATAAGGGATAGGGAGGTGGATGGGAAATAAATAGATGAAACCATGAAAGAATATTAGAAAATATAGTGAAAAATATATGCTTCACCTCTTATGTTATTTCTAACATTCCTTGTGTCCTAGGACCATTTTTCATGGTAGCAGTTACCAATATGCAACACCATACTCTAATCTACTTTGTTGGAATTATGCATCATTATAGCATCAATATTTGTTATATGAATTCATATTTGATGGGGCACAAGCTTCTCTCTATAGATGTCTGCATAATCCTATTGGTGACTAAAAAACATGGTACATCATCAATATTTAATTGGAACCATCTCATAGATGCACCATAGAACTATGAGCCCCAAGTCTAACTAGGAAAATTTCTTCTCTCAAAGAGGCATCACCTTCAAACTAGGACATTTCCATTCCTTTGTATTCAAGTCATAAAACCAACTTGCTTTACCATTGTACAATTTTTAACATATCAAATATTAAAAAGCTAATGGTTCACAATATTTCACAAAAAATACCTTAAATCTTTTCAAACTAAAAGTTCAAGGGTTTGATGAAACTATGATCTCAAAAACACACCAAGCCAGTACAAAAAATCCAATCATTCTTCCAAGCAAAATCATCTTTCAAAATCTTAAAGAAATCACTTTAGGTTTTGAAATTAAATTAATTTTTTTGTCTTTTAATGTCAAATTTTTTAAAGATAAACTAAACAATGAATCCCCTCTTTCCAAATACATATGCATAACATATTTCTAAAAATAACTCTTTTCTTTCCATACTCAACAAGTCATAATTAAACATATTTCTAAAAATTAAACAAGTCATCGAAATTCCTTTTCATTAATTCATTGAACCTTTCTAATATACACACAATCCAAATTATTTTTACACTTATAACATAAAAATAATATTGTTCAATACTCATAATTTCACTATACTAAATCTATCAAATCCCTTCATTTTCTAAGTGAAATATGTAATCTCAAAAAGATGCAAATTAAATCCACAAACATTAAAAAATCATTATGCATACTTTAAAAAAAATCACATAGAATAAAAACACTTTACTAATTTAATTATAGGGGGTTTCTTGAACCACATGCAATTAAGAAAAAATGTTTCTTAAGTATATAACATCACACATATTATTATCTTATTGTAAAGAAAGATGCATATATGAACTCAAACAAATATATGTATACATATTTTATATTTAATATGTTTGGTCTACCTTGTTTTCTGCACATTCAAGTGTATATCAAACATATCCACATAATGATAGCCAAAACAAATTATAATAAATAATCAATGTATGAATATTCTCACATAAGATGTATGTAACTTGTAAGATATATTATATAAATTGTATTTCAATTATAATATAATCATGATAATATAAAAAGATGTACAACTAGACAATATTTAATCATCAATTAATTAATAATACTAAACCATTAAATTAAACAAGAAATATGAAAACATTAAAATTATATAAATTATAATAGTTCAGTTATGAAATAATAACATATGGTTCATATATAAACATGCACATACATCTAATATAATGACAAAATAACATAAAATAATTTGATACAAAATTATATAACAATATAAAAAACACAAATGTCTATGATCTTACATACAAATATTATTCTTTTTCAAAACTCTCATTCTAATAAATCAATGATTATGACAATTTTAAGAATCATTTCCCAAATTACCATTTTCATAAATTAATGACCGACAATTCTAAGAATCGTTTCCCAAATTATCAATTTCATGAGTTGATGACTATGACAATTATCATTTGCCAAAGTTACCATTTTCATGAATTAATCATATGCCAATTATTATTTGCCAAAGTTACCATTTTCATGAATTAATCACTATGACAATTCTACGAGTCATTTGGCAAGTTATCATTTTCAGGTGACTGACCATAAATCTCATACGTAATCAAACCACTACCCACTGTGTATATGAAAGATATATTTTCCATATCATTCGCAATTTGAAGAGACTCCAATGTTTCAACTACTTCTTTCATGAGTGGCCTAGATTTACGTTTTTGGCTAAGACATTGATAGGCTAACTTTGCAACTTTCTGAGCTTCTTTAACAAACCATTCTTTCTCTAGTCTAGAATCAAGTATCTGCAACAACTTCCTTTTGTTGTTAAGAAGTGGATAAGCCCACTCAACCAAGTTGTGTTCTGTGCTAGGCCTTGTCTGATAAATTGACGGTCTTCCAGTAAGCATTTCAAGTAATACTACGCCAAAGCTGTACACGTCACTTTTGGTTGTCAGATGACCTGTTCAAATAAATTAAACAAATTAATCACTGTGTAGTTGAAGATAAGTTATTCAAACTTTCATCAAAGCGGTGTCATGCTCAGAAATTAATTCTTCTTGACCAAGACAGTGAATTAGACATCTCTGTAAGATCAAAAAACAAACAAACATTAGTAAACTTCCCAATAGTTAGGGTAATCTAAAGCTTAGGAATTCAGACTTGATTTGTTCTACAACTTTATTGAAGATCACAAAATGGGATAGATTTCTGTATATCAGCCAACAGCTTAACAAACTAGGCACCAAAATAAACATGGTTTTCCAGAGATCACAATGGCCTCAGTTCTCTCTCACTGAATAAATTGGCCCATGGTGAGGCCTGTGTTAAGCAACCCCATATGATTCAAAGTTCAAACCAGTGACACATGCTTGTCAAGTGCTACCAGTCAACAATCAGATCAAGCCAAGTTGATCTAACATCATAATATAACAATGTAAAACCAGATCAAGTCAAATTGATCTAACATCATAATATAACAATGTATAACCAGCAGATGAAAGCAATTAGGTTCCACATCCAGAGAAATGGCATATAACTGTTCCAGAGTACAAAAAGATTTTTTTTCAAATGCATGCATCCGTACTTTTTGATAATTCTATCATCTATATTATCAAAATCAAATTCATCAATACAAACTCTTTGATAATTCTATCAGAAAAATCTCACAATCACTGAATAGTTTTTAAATAGAGTTCAAGAATTTCCAGGTTTGCGAAGGGTTTCAAGTTTCAACCCCACGAATACTCTATAGTCCACACTTGACACTGCTCCAGGAAACAAACAAGGAGGACTGTGATTACAGAAACAGGAAAGAAAAACTTACTTCGAAATAGATGATATTCAACACATCCTTTGGCCATAAACTCGTAAACCAGCAGTCTCTGTTTACCTTCAGAGCAATAGCCAATAAGTTTCACCAAATGAGGATGACTGAACTGCCCCAGAAAGATGACTTCTGCCTGTAACCAACCAAATATGATTAAACTCTACAATTGGATGAGAATTAACCTGCCAAAACCAGTTTACTTAACAAGGGTTATAAGTTTACCAGCCATTCTTTGTGGCCCTGATGACCTTCTAGATCAAGGACCTTGACAGCAACAGGCTGGGCTTTAAGGCCTATTTTCATGTCCTCATCAATGAAACCCTTGTAAACTTTGCCAAACCATCCTTTTCCCAATAGAAAATCCAATCTGAAGTTTTTTGTAATTTGTTTAAGCTCTTTCAACGTGAAAACATACACATTGGAAACAAAATTATGTCTCAAGACTTCAATCTCATGTCTGGCTGGTAAGGGATTACCCTGTCCACTGCTGTCTATTGTAGCTTGCTTACCAATTGGAGCCAGTAGGGCTGATAACCAAGCACAAAAGCACATAAATTACGCATTTTGATATAGATCACACCCGGATTTATCGGCGCCAAATACGTCAATACCCACATACAAAAACATGAAATAATCAACACTCACATGCCTAAAACATAAACAGGAATTAGGAAACTATTCAACTTCAAGTATTTCCAAAATCATAAGCTGCAAAACAAGAAAACCTAATTAATTAAGAATAGAAAAGAAAATTCACATTGTTTGCTAATGCTATTACACAGGCACTGTTGATCTACTGTCCGACAGCTTTTAAAACTCTGTAAGAATTGCATTGTTCAATTGTAAATGAGTGCTCTTTGTACAGTTGGGACAGTTCTTGATCACATTTTTCAATGGTCAGACAGTGGATAGCAAATTTATAGTACACTTACAATTAAAAAATGATAAGTCATTAATTTATTTTTATTGGTTAAAATTTATCTTTGATCATTAAATTCGACAATATTTAAGAACATCAATTTTCTAAGAATTTATTCAAAGATTTAATCTAAATATCTAGATACTTTTTCTAAAAATCTATTCAAAGATGACAAATTTCAATCTAAATACCCAACAACTTTAGCGGTAGTTTCCTTTGAAGAACTATTTAAAGATGAAAGATCCAATCCCATAATATTTAAGAACATCAGTTTTCTAAAAAATCTATTCAAAGATGAGAAGATTTAACCAACATATCTAAATACTTTTTGATGAAAATTTTCAATCTAAATATCCAGCTAATATATCAGTAGTTTCCTTTGAGAAACTATTCAATGAAAGATCCAATCTAACTACCAAAAAAAACAAACACCTCTTATACTTGTCTGATTGTCAACAGAAAACATTTGCTGTCTTCATGATTACATCTATCTTAATGTAATTGCGTGAATGCTTCCTCATAGACAATTTAAATTCTTATATAATGGTATGACACGTGGTCGGATCTTCTGTATGAATATTTAGATATTCTTACGTCAGAATGAGATAGAGATACATTTCCCCTTGGCGGTCATTCGGAATGTTCTTTCTTTGTTCTTTTCTTAGATTTTTATATGTATATCATTTTCCAAGAGTAGAAATTGGAATACAACTCATGGTACGAAAGGGATTGAAGTTATAGGTGTGATGACCAAATTAGAAATGGCATTTGTTTATGTGGGTTAATAGTGGTTATAGGTTTAAAATTTTAAGTAGTTTTTTTAATAAAAGATTATAATATTTAAATAAATATGTTAAAATATATAGTTAATTCTTTATAAAATTATGTTTAAAGTTAAATTGGTATGTCATGATGAAAATTAAGTATATAGTAATTATAGAATGAAAGATTTTATGATTTTATGAGGGAAACTACTGTCAAATCATCATAAAAACATAAAAATTAATATTAAAATTAGTCAAAAACATAAAGAATAAAATTAAAATTAATGACAAAATAATATTTGGAAGAGATTCTTGAGACTAGGTGTAGACATCTAATTCTCACTAACACATTTTCATCTAAAACAACTTATTTTCTGTCATTTGACCTAACTAATTTGTCTTCAATATTTACTTAAATAATTTCATTATTTGATTAAATTAATCATCATTTTCACTTCATCATGACAATTAAATGATTATTTTATAATTATTTAATTATTTAATTTCAAATTTCATCTTAATTTCACTTTAATAAAATAATTTTGAATTATTTAATTAAATTTTTTATTTCACCGTCATTCATCCATTTTTTTATTTAATTAATTTACTAATTATTCTTCTATTTCTAATATATATTTTTTAAGTGAGCTTACCATTTTGATGGGATGGTAAAATCCCTTTGATTAGTTCGGATTGGCAGTTCCACCTTAGTTAATAATTGTAAATAACAAAGCTTGTTTATACACCTCTTCACTAATTGCTAGTTACGTGTCTAGTCACTTGTACGAGTGATCATTGGGAGGGGTTGGCTTTTCCATCTTACCACTTACGTGTCATTATGATTGAAAACTCCTACATCGGGTTTGTTTTGGAAATGGTAAGTGTTAAGTTTTGATGCAACATTTCCCATGCTCCGCCACCTCCTATACTATACCTTTACTTCATTTTATCGTGCTGAGTTAATTCTTTGATACCCTTTTTATTTAATGATTGTCATTCCTTTATGTGAGCCTTGTGTGAAGGAGTACTTAGATTTGATCCAAATATTTATCTGTTTTGTTCATTATTTCTCACATTTGAGTGCAATTTTTTAAGTATGGTCTGGCTCTCACTTTATGTTTTGCAAAAATTCTTGATTTGTCTGTGGCTATGGAGACTCCAATTGTGGCTATCAACGATAGGAGCCATAGGCAATTTTATTGAGCACAGGTTGAAGTTGGTGCTTAAGGAACGAGGTCTTCTCACCATGAAGGCTATCTGTCTTATACTGGGTGAGAAATTTCTTAACTTCAAAGAGCGATATCAAGTTAATTATGATATTCTTGCTCGTTTTGTTGTGTCTCTATTGGATCTTCGTGTTTCACAAGACATAGATGGTAGCATGGCTTGCAAGTTTTTCCATCCACATTTTTTGGGTAATCTGGATAGGGATTTAGGTGCATCCTAGCCTAGTGTTGGAGTTTCTCATCCTTAGGACCTGGGACAACCTACTGGTGCCCCCTTGATCCCCTTTCTTTTGGATATTGAAGGGGATGAGCTTATTTTGCATCGTCTTTGCACACTCTATGGCTACCAATTCCTCTGCAAACTCTACTAGTATGAGCCTGCAGACAATTTTGACTGACTAGATGAATTTCACATGTACGAGGCTTTTTGACAGAAGTATTTCTTTTTAAGTTTGGGTCTATAGTATAGGAGCCTCTCTCTAGGCATAGATAAAGGAAAATACATATGGGTTTGTCCCATTTTGAATATAGGACTTAGTTTGTATATAACTATAAGGTTTTATGGCTTTTCCTATTGATACTGTCGTTTGGAGAAAACTATCACCTTTTGTTAAAAAATTTTCTTTGCTAAACTCTCGTCCAAGGTTATAAAATATTTTATACTTTAATATACAAACTTGGGTTTCGTATTATGGCTTCTCCTTATTATTGTTCATAATGAATGGTTACCATATATTCTGCTTTCATATGATGTTTCTTTTGAAACAAAAGCATTGTGGTTTTTTAAGAGAATTGTATTCAACTTAGTTCTCATTTTGATACAGTTCAATTATGGATGTTCTTTAATATTTGTTTATGGTGAATGATTACCATCTGTTTTTCCTTCATATAATATTCCTTTTATATGAAAGCAATGTTGTATCAAATGTTGAGAAAGTTCTAGTTATTGTCATTATCTAACTTTGTGCACTATTGTTCAAATTCATTAGATGTTTTTGTTGCCATTTTTTCTCTTTGGAAAAGGGAATTTCCTCCCATTTTGGGTTTGTGGGGTTTTTTATCTTTTACTGAGGGTTCCCCCGTTCACCTTTTGTCTTTTTTGTTATGCTTTGTTGCTTGTAATCATTTTATTTCCTGGGTTTCATAGGCCATTAAGCTTAGTTGCTTTATGTAATGGCCTACCAATAATTGATTTTTTTGGATTGATATTACTTTCATAAGCTTATTTAATCAACTTTTAACATTTAAATCAAATTATAGCTTTAAGAAATGTAGGATTTAAGAGTTGTGTACATTTGGTTTTATTAGGATTAGGTACATACCTCAGTCTTGAAGCCTCCTTACCAATTGTTTTGTTCATGTGATTGCTGGAGATTGACTTTTGATTTCTTCCTTGTCTACTTTAAGTATTTCTTTCAGTCCATCCCAGAAGCTTGCTTGGTTTCCCATTTTGATATCACTTTTCTACTCAATCCCTTGGTTTGCTAGGAGATCCTATGCTTTGTTAGCCTCTCGGTAGATATGTTTAACACTATGGGTTTTCAATTCCTCCATTAATTCCTTTATCCGATTCAACTTGTTCTGTAATTTCTAGTCTTTGATTTTACAACTTAGGGTAGCATTTATGCATATTGTGGAGTCACTTTCAATATCACTATTTCTTATTTCGTTCTCTTTACAAGCTTGTAGGCCCTGTAATAGGCCTTCTAATTCGGCCATTGTTGGTGACTATTAGTAATTTCTTTGATACTATTAATATTAAGTCTCCCCCTCACTCCTTATAAGGCATCCCACTCTTTCTAATCCAAGGTTTCCCCTGGAAGCACCATCCGTATTTAGTTTCATTCTCTCCTGTTGTGGAGGCTTCCATTTTACATTTAATGTTTTTCCTTTTGAGTTTGGTGCTAATTGAAAGAAAGGTGGTACTCTAATATCTTTCCATCTTTTCGTAAGTTCATTGTCCCATTCTGTGAACCTTTCTTTCTTTTGCATTTTTACATGTGCGTGTTCATCCATTCAATAATATTGCATTCTGCCATTTGCCACACCTCTTCTTCTCCCTTATATTTTTCTTGAAATTTCCTCCTATTACGCTCTTTCCATATGTTCCATATGAGAATTGAGGGGGTTTCTTGCCATATTTGACCCCAAAAGACCATTTTCTTATGAATGGGCCAGTTGGGAAAGAAGTATTTAAGCTTGTTGCTCTTTGGTGTCTCCCATCCCAGCCTATTTTGCAACTAGTCCCATCCTTGTCCTGCATATGGGCAGTTTAGCAATAAATGATCTGCATCTTCTATAGTGTTTTTACACATGATACACCATTGTGGTCCTTCGATACCTATTGTTTTTATTCTATTCCCTATTAGTATCCTACCATGTAGGGTTGTCCATGTAAATGCCCCAACTTTTGGAAGGATCCACTTCCCCCAACAAAGTCTTTTCAGCCAACTACTTTCTTCCTGTTTTAATTGGATTAGATAACCCAATTTTGTTGTATAATTTCCTGATTTTGCACCACATATGATCTTATTTGATTTTCCATTCAGGTACACCTTTCTTTCCTATAGAATCTCTTTTAATTGAGCCTTTATCTCTTTGCTTATTGGATTGTTTTCAAAATTAATCCATTCATTTATCCCATTGTTTCCTCTTTTCACAAAACTCTAGATCACATCCCCATATAAGCTGCTTAGGTCTGCTATATGGGGGGACAACTTTGGATATTCTGCAAGTGGCTTGTAGCCTCCCCACAAGTCACACCAGAAATTAGCCCTCTCCCCACTATTTACTTGCCACCTTAAATGGTTTGTTATTAAATGTTTGCAATTTGACATAAATTTTCATATGTGAGACTCGTTCCAGACATTTTCCACTGTTAAGATTCTTTCCGGGTTTAAATTGTCCAGATACTTTCTCTAAACTATTTTGCACCATAATAATGTAGGCTTTTTGGTATAATTTCCATATCAGTTTTTCTCCCAAGGCAAGATTATACACCTTGATATTTTTGATACTTGCTCCTCCTGCCTAGGATTTGCACACTGTTTCCCAATGAATTAGGGGGCTTTGTGTTCATCATTAGATCCTTTCCATATTTTTTTTTGAGAATACTCTCTATTCCTGATGCTATTTTATTCATTAACTTCATACATGACATTGAATAAGTGGGGATCACAATTAGGATTGATTTTATCATAGTTATTCTTCCTGCCAGTGTTAGCCACTTGCCTCTCCATCTTTGTGCTTTTTCCCTAGTACTTTTAACACTTTTATTTAACTTGTTCCCATATGGAGGATCTTATGGCCCCTTTAAATAGTGGTACCCTTAAATATTTGCATGTTAATTCTTCTATAGTATAGCCAAGGGTTTTAGCTATTTTTCTCTGTAATACCTTCTTTGTGTTGAAGAAATAGATCTTGTACTTTTCCTTATTTATTTGTTTCCCTGATATGCTTATGTATTCCTCTAAACATGCTCTTATTTCTTCTGCTTCCTTTATCAAGGCTTCCCCATATAGAAGTGTATCATCCACAAATTGTTGATGTGTTATTTCTTCTACCCCCTGTGCTACTTGTATTCATTTACATTTCTTTCTTGTCTGGTATGAGATTATATGCCTACTTAATGCTTCAACCATTATAACAAATAGAAATGGGGAAATAGGGCCCCCCTTCCTTATTCCATTCGTACTTTCAAATAATCCACATGGACTCCCATTAATGAGAATTGAGTACCTTTTTGTTGAACTACACTGATAAACCATTTGGATCCATTCCTTGCTAAAGCCATTTTTTCCAATATTGTCATAAAAAATCTCCATCTTACTTTGTCATATGCTTTACTTACATCAAGCTTAATCATCATACTTGATATTATTTCTTTCTTAATGGTGTGGAAATCTTCGCTTGCCAATGTGATACTATCCACAATATCCCTTCCTGGTGTGAAGCCACTTTGAGTTGGAGAAATTATTTTTTCTAGTTATTTCTTTAATCTATTTTCCATTGATTTGGATATTATCTTATATATGGTATTGCATAGAGATATTGGCCTATAGTCCCCAAAGTTTGAGCAAATTTATTTTTTAGGTATTAGGGCCACCATTGTGTTATTTAAGTCATGGATGAATCTCTTTTTCTTTCTAAAATCCTCACATATTCCCCAAATTTCTTCTTCTAAGAAATTCTAGCATTTATGGTAGAAAAAAGCTGGGAATTCAACTGGTCCAGGTCCTTTGTTTGGGTGTAATTGATGTGTTGCAATCCTTATTTCTTCCCTTGAAAATGGTTCCATTAACATTACATTCTCCTCTGGAGTGATTATCTTTGGTATATTTTCTAGTATTCTTCTGTCATCCAGAGTATCATTATCCCCCTTCGGGGACAATATTTGTCTATAGAATCAAATTGCTTCCTCCTTTATTTCCTCTGGGTTCTCTATTCTACTTCCATCGATGAGTTTGATTTCTGCAATTCTCCTATGTGCTTGTTTGATTCTTATTGTGTTATGAAAGAATTTTGTATTTACTTCACCTTCTGCTAACCATAATTCCCTAGAATTTTCTCTCCAATACTCCTCTTCTCTCGCCAAAACCTCATTATATTTAGCCAAGAGTTCTTTTTCTTATAAGTAATCTCCTTGGTACATTCCTACTTCCATTACTTTGCTATTTAGAAGTTCTGACTCTTTTTCTAAACAATCTTTCTCTGAGAAGACATTTTTAAATGTTTCCTTATTCCAGGTTTGAAGATTTCCTTTAATATAATTGAGTTTGTTTTCAAAGTTAAAACTCCTGGTTCCCTCATATCTTGCAGTTGTCTTCCACCAATATTCTATAATTTGTTCCACAAGTCCTTCCTTTCAGAACCACATTTTCTCACATTTGAAGTAGGATTTTTTTTTAGGTTCTTCTTCAAAAATGGTTAATCTTACTGGAAGGTGATCTGAGCTAGGCAACAAAATTATTGTTGCCTCTAGTTTTAATTTTTTAGTCAACCAATCTTGGGAGTATATTATAATTCTATCTAGCTTCTATTTAATACATCCTTCCTCTGATCTTTTATTTGACCATGTGTAGGTTCCATTCCTTAATTGTGCTTCCACCATATTATTTTGTTCTAAAAAATGCTTGAATGCCTCCATTGAAGGAGTTATCATTCGCCTTCCTCCTAAATTTTCTTTTATCCTTAGGACGACATTAAAATCTCCCCCACTAATGATTCTTTTACCTCCTACCTTAGATATGTTTTGGCTTAGAGTGTTCCAAATAATTTCTTTGTCATTATTTCTTGTTGGGCCATAGATGTTGAAATTGTAGAATTTTAAATTATTTTTCAAGCTTTTTGCTTCACATAGTAGCCAATTACTTTCTTTTTCTATTGTACTTACTACAACCAAGTTAGTTCTCCAAAGGATTCCAGGCCTCCTGTAGATCCATATGATTTTTCCAGGATAGTTTCCCATCCTTTTTCTATGGAATCATTATGTTCTTATTTTCTATCTTTGTTTCTTGTAATAATATATGATGTTTGCTTCTATTTTTTCAATTTAGTGCTTTATCAAGCACCTTTTGTTAGGGGCGTTAAGTACCCTAGCATTCCAGGTTAGAATCTTCATGGCTCATCATTGTGGGAGTGCTCCTTTCCTAAATTTTTGACCAATTTTTTTATCATTTCCTTTCCTCTTCTAGGGACAATGATTCTACATATAATGGCTACCTTTTCGTGCGTGCAAGAAATCTTTATCTTCTATTATCACATCTTCTAAATTGATTTCTATTGGATTCTCCCGTTCTTTGGATTTTCCCAAAAAAATCCTTCTTTTTTTCTATCTTGGGTCTGACTTTCTTCTTTTTTCAAGATTTTCTGCCCTTAGCCTGCTTATCTGATCTTTTTGGGAATTGTTGATGGTCAACGGTAACACAACAATGGTAAACATAATATTTCTACTCCATTTCTCCTGAAAAAGACAAATGATCTAAAACCACCTATCTTCCAAGGTATCTATGGTTGGTTCTCAACTGTGTTGTCATCATTCAGTAGTCCATGCAACCATAATGTTCAAGGAGCCTTTCCTAGTAAATGGATACAAACTAGGTAGTTCAAAATAATTTAATATGGGGGGTTTTCAAATAAATAGAAAAGATATATCAAAGATTTAGAACAACAAACGTGAACATAAATTTCTTTAAGTTTATACATGTAATTCCTATAATGAGCATTTTTCCAATTAACTAAAATTGTAGAACAACACAATCTATGAAACAATTCATACCAACACATCCTTTCACAATGCAGATTTAAAACATACAACCATTCATCATCACTTTTTTTTAGCTTTTCAATAATAAAATATCACAGGCTCATCACCAATATTAACAGATCAATAAACAACAAGAAACATTATTCACAAATAACACAATAGATAGCTTTAAACTCATAATATATTATTGATTTTCATCAATTAAGACACATTTATGCACAACAAAATCCACTGGCATATGGAAAACCATTTTCTATCAACATTATCATTAAATTAACAAACATCTAAAAATAAACTACTTGAATTAAAAAACTATAAAATTGTTCAAGTGTCTCACATAAAGTTGTAAAATAAAACTATGTATAGTCTTTAGGTAGCCAATTTGACTTCAAACAGTCAACCTTTACAATGAAGAGAAAATTCCAAGTTATAGAAAGAATTGACATCAATTTCTCCAATCAAAAATCAAGATCCACAAATTCGGGGCTCAGATCCATAATCATAGGGGCACCTCTAGCTGAGTTTGAGTCTTCTTTTGTTGAAATTACTTCACTTGGTAAGTACGCCATATGTCAATCTAGTCAAAATATGACTAGGAGTCACTACCTTGTACACTACTGTTCACCATGCCCAATCCTTGGTCTGTCAAAATTTACCTAGAGTTGTCCACTTGTTCAAAAACAGATTTGAAGATGCTGTTGTCCATAGGACACTTGAAGATGGTTGACATTCCTGACCTAATTCCTTTTAAAAAAATGGAATATTCCATTGCCACTTAGCTACCTTTAGCTGCTTTGGATGCCTTTGATTTGAAATAATCATACATATTATTAAAAATTTGTTGTATGGTTTCCTCTTCAGGCGCATCTACCCATTACACCTTGCACATTTCTCTTTCATACTCTTTGGTGGTGGCCATATAAATATCCTCCAGTTGGGAAACATTTTGGGCAGTGTCCCGTACATAAAATATGATGTCCATAAGCTTATCCAAAAGAATCCCTTCATCATTGTCTCCTTTCTTGATCATCCCTTCCAATCTATTATTCCACTAATCTTTCATTTCCTGGAAAGAAATCAAATCAACACTTGGCGAAGCCTCCTTACCAATCAGTTTGAGCAATAATCCCCTTTACAACCTTTCTTTCATCAAATAAATATTGCTGAGCCTGTTGCAGTATTCTTTTGTGTTCCATGAGGACTTCTATTTTGAAGATCAAAATATTCATACATTTATCAAGATAGCCAAAATATTGATATTCCAAAATGGCATATTCAATTATTTCTATCTTGGGCACCCTTTTCAGTATTCTCAACTTCTTCATATCTCCTGCATATTTATCTTCTCTAGATCCTAGCAACTTGATATATTCTCCTAGGGACTTAACTAAATCACCTACCTCTTTATAAAATTTTGAAACAGTAGTAAAAATATCTTTTGTATCCCTCTTAAGAAGGTCAATCCATCTCTCCATCATTTGTGATTTCCTTTTAATTTTAGTCAGCTCCTCCATCTCTTTGTGGCTTATTAAGATTGGAACCTTTGATTGTGCTAGTTTTTTGGGAGTGGATGTGATTATCCCTTTGAGAAAAGTCTTCATTTTCCCTACCTGAGCCTTGAGCTCATCCTTAGCCTGCTTGTCCTTGATCAATCATGACTTAGTAGTGGTAGCCACAATGTCAATTAGATTTATCTGTTGATTTCTTGTTTGTTTTCCTAGATTGATAGTGTTTATTTGATAATATGTATCCTGGAGCTCCCTATCATCCTTATTAGCCACAGGTGTAGCAATATCTGCTATCAAGTCTACATCATCAGTTAACCTTGTAGAGTGAACAACATGGGGCTTCTTCTTAGGTTTCACCTTATCTACTTCCTTTACCATTTCACCCCATGTTATGGGTTGGGACTGAACCTGTTGTCCCTTTTCCAAATTCAATTTCAACCAAGTAGGAGCATCTGGCTATGTTACTACCTGTTGAGTACTGGTAGGTGTTGATGAAGGAGGTGTAAAAGAAGCTACCTCCATGGTCTACTCAGAAGAAGTCTTTTGTTGCTCCTTCCATTCTTCCTGCAATGTTTCTTGCTCCATTTTCTCATTTTGAGCTCTAATTTTTTCTATCTTTCTCATTTCTTATTGTTTTTGTGTAGCTTCCTCTTCATCCCTTAGCCTTTTTTGTTCTAACTCCATTGCACAAAGTTTTTTTTTGTAACTTTATCTTGCTCAACTTTCTCCTTTTTTTCCAACTCTTGTGCACTAGCTTCTTCCTCAACCTTTTTTTGTGCCTCAACATCTTCCTTTTCTAGCTCTTAATTTTTCTTTCTTTGTTCTTCTTCCTCACTAGCTAACTCTTCAAAAGCTAATATATGAGCACTTTCCATTATTTCTTTTTGCTCATCTTTGGTCAAAACATCATTCATTATAGCCTCATCCCATAGGCTTCCCTCTTGGAACCTAGTCTCCTCTTCTCTTACTTCCTCCCTCTCAAGATATTCTTCCCATTCTACTCTTTCTTCTTCTTGAGGCAGAGTTTTCTCAGAGTCCAAGGGCATAGGTGAATCTATCACATCAATCACTGGGGACCTCTCCTCTTGAGCAACTGTTGCTTCTGTAGTGAATGGTGTGGTGAGAGGAGTATCCTTATTTTGCACAGGCACTGTAGAGGACCTTCTTCAAAAGCTTGTTCTCCAAGGTACATAGTAGTTATATGCGTAGCCTCGAGACTTGAGATGACCCCTGCAACAACATCTTGATAAGTAACCTTAGCTTTTTCCAAAGCTTTAGTAACCTACTTCACCAATACTTCTTCTGCTTGAGTAGGTTCCACCGTGGTCGCCTCCGGTGCACAATTTTCTTTAATGGATTGTAATGCCTTGTCTCAGTGGAATAAGTGGGTTCACTACTAGGATCCTTCTTCCTTGAAGCCTTAACTCTTGGTTGCTTTAGATAGAGGTTAAGCCATTTTTGGATTCTATCCACCACCACCTATGACACTTTATGAATATTAGTTTCTTCTTTTCCCATCCAATTCATTGGCTCCAAATCCCTGGTGGCCACTTTATCCATTTCATAGTGGGGATCAAGAGTAATCCCATCATCAGTGGTGCCTTCTGGTATATCCTTTGCAACCTCAAAATATTTCATTTGGGGAATTATCAATCTTTCATATCTCTTTTTCCTTCAAACTGATCTTGCAAGTTCTCCCAAAAGTCCTCCAAATGTGGCCGATGATGGGGAAATTGTGAAGCATATAAACCATGTGTTTTCTTCTTAGAATCAAAGTCCTTCTTGGATATATGATTTTTGAGATTCATGGATTGCAAATCCTCTGTTGTTGTCTTACCTTCTATGGAATATGAACAATAATAAAACCCCAATTGCATTGGAAATGAATGGCAAGTAGACTTATATTGTGCGGAAAACTTGGCATTCACCTATGCTACTTGACGAGAAAATTCCATCAATACCCATCTATCGTAATTACAACACCTCTAAGAATTTTGTGCGGTGCCCATAGATTCAAACATTTTGAATAGATTTGGGGTATTGGATAAACCAATATCCCCACTTTTCAATAAACTACATTGCTTCTCGGGACAATTTGAAACCAACATCACCTATGAGCTGATTAATGATAACATATAAAAATGCATCATGAACTCCTTTGAAATGCCTCTCTTCTACCTTCAACTCTAGCTGATCATAGTGTTCCCATGCTTTCTTCTGATCCGAACCATCATCCATTGATCAAAAACTAGTCTAATAATCCTTGGAGTTAGATCAATAATCACATTTCCTTGTGCATTAATACACCACCCCTGAGTTGGATTATAGGCCTGTGCAACAGTTAGTATAAATTTCAGACACTGTGCAACAATGGGAAATGTAGCAACATGATCCAACCCATAATTAGTAATGCTCTTAGCCCTTGGGGTAGCATCTTCTAAAAATGTATCATCATAAAATTGCTTAAGGTCAATATGCCTTACAAATGTGTCAGTGATCTTCATGACATTAGAACCAAACTTGGATGGTACTGGTGTCCCTTGAAACTTGTACTTCTTTGTGACAGGGACTTGTTTTTGTTTTAGCCTTTTAGCCTTTGCCCCCTTTGATGTTCGTTTAGTGGGAACTTCCTCCTCTGAATCAAACATTTGTTTAATACCTGTAATACTGATTATTATCAGACAAAGAGGAGAAATTTGAAGAGAAGATTAGCACAAGGGTATGTGTAGGATCATTATGGAAAAAATAAGCCCTTAAGTGGAAAAAAAAATCAGAAAAATTAGAGTTAGGCAACTTGACGTAAAATTTTGAATAAGTTATGTATATTATTTGAAAAATAAGTAAGAATATAATATGTAGCAAGTTGAATGTAGTTTCTAAACTACTAGGTTTATTTTGAAAACAAATCTATTTGGTGAAAATTTGAAATTTCAATGTAGTAGTACTTAAATTTTAGGGAAAAAATTAAGAAGTAGGTGTTTGTCTGTCCACCCTAACCACAATAAAATGATAATATTTTTTTTAAAGATTTTAGATATAAGTAGAGGACTCATGTCTCGATGTGATGCATATTTTTTTGTAATTTTTTTCCATGTAAGTAATTAATTATGAATTTTTTATTACAACTTTTAAAAAATATAAAAACTCATATGTATACCACCTTAACTTAGTAAAAAATATAAAAACTAATATGTAGCAAATTGAATGTAGTTTCTAAACTACTAGGTTTATTTTGAAAAACAAATCTATTTGGTGAAAATTTGAAATTTCAATGTAGTAGTATTTAAATTTTAGGGAAAAAATAAGTAGGTGTTTGTCTACCACCCTAACCACAATAAAATGATAATATTTTTTATAAGATTTTAGATATAAGTAGAGGACTCATGTCTCTGTGATGCATATTTTTGTAATTTTTTTCCATGTAAGTAATTAATTATGAATTTTTTATTAAAACTTTTAAAAAATAGAAAAACTCATATGTATACCACCTTAACTTGGTCAAAACTTCATAAAATTCATTTTTTTTTTAATCCTATAGTATGTGAAGCATGTTTTAGATTCAAAAAATGTGATACCGTTTGAAAGCTATAGATGTTTTTCAATCAGCCTATCAATCAGAACTTTAGTCATAATTCAAATACAAAATGAATAATAATTATTCATTAAATTCAAAGTAAAGCATAATTTATATTGGTGGAAAGCTGAGAATCTCCTTTAAAAATCATTTTCCTTTCATCAATTTTGGGTAAAAAAAAGTCATCAGCCACATACCCTACACATACCCATCATATCACCACTTTTTGGCCCATCATGATCCTACATATACCCACAAGCATTCATATTAATCCCCATTCATTCAATAAATATTTCTATTTTACAAGTTAACTCAACATTTTTAGGTTTTGGGTTTGAGATAGAACCAAGAACTTGACCATTCTAAACACAGTACTAAACTATATTAGAAGTCAAGATCGAGGAAAACCTTGAATTAGAACTTAATACCCCACCCTTGAATTCTGTTGGACATCGAAATCAGGTTTTCGTTTAGCACCTACACCCATAATGACAAGAAGGTTTCAATTTCATTCCATGATCCAATCTTGCAATGTGTTAGGAAATTAGGATCAAGATGGAACTAGGTACATATGCTCTACAAATGGGATTAGTTGAGGGATTACTCCAAGGTCTAATCTCGATGAATCATCGAACATCAAAATCAAGAAACAATATGAGACTAACCTCATAGGAGTAAACAAGTTTTGGTAGCATTCTAAGTTCTGATCCTAATAAGATATTAGGAGTTGGAACTAGGATTTCATTAAGAACCTAACTTGGTATGCATAGTGGGGATAAGTTAACTCTGAGTTCCAATCTCGACGCTGTGTCAAAAGTCAGAATCAGGGTGACAATGAACGATGGAACCTACATGTATGTCAAAGGTAGGGTGCCCATCTGAAATATGATCTCGATGGTGATGCGGGGATCAAAATCAGGACATGAGTGGATACATCATCAAAACTTTGAAAATTTTGGAGTTACAACCAGAACTCTGATGCCGATGAAATGTCATACATCAGAATTAGGACAAAGTTAAGACCTATAACCAAGCAATGGTTTAAACATACAGTGCAGTTCTGAATCCCGATTCTGACATATATTTGATACTGGGATCAAAGCAATCAACAAACATGAAGGAAAGATAAATGTAATACTATCTAAAAATATTCCCTTGAAATTGAGATTTTTTTAGTAACGACCAGACCTTAAAGGTTATCAAATTTCAAACATATCTGACTGAGTAGTTGGAAAACCCTAGATAAACTAGGGCATAGTGGGACCATAAAACCCTGCGAACAAAAGATGACACAAAATATGAGAAAAAAATAGGGAAAACCCAAAACAAAACAAGGAAAAACAAACCCAAGGATTCGAGAATGAAGAAAAACCCACCAAAGGGTGCCAAGAAAATAGAAAACAAACCAAAAAGAAAATAAAGAAAGAAACCAAAAAAAACATGAAATAATAGAGAAAACAAATATAGGAAAACTAACAACAAAGGGAAAACACAGGAAAAGATGGCTACCTCCAAACACAACCAAAAATATGATAGCAAGGTGAGAAATCAAAGTGCTACCCAAAACCCTAACTCTCGGTGCCGCTTTGGTTCGTTTCGTCAAACTGTACAAGTGAAAATGAGCAAAAACGAAGGAGATTAAAACTCCCTCGCGTGTGTGAGAAAGTTTCCATAAATGTAGGTAGGTTGGGCCTCAGGATCAGGGCGGAAGTGATAAATGCGCCATCACAAGAATGAAGGAAAGCAAGAGTCAAGATCGAGACATGACATGACATTGAACTTTTAATGAGTGCAATGTTAAAGCAAAGGTCTGAAATCCGAATCTCGACAAACAAAGGAAAATGTGAGAATTGAGATTAGGAAGAAACATGGAACAAGAACTTTGGGTTCTAGTTTCGGTCTGATGTTCGATTTTGAAAAAGGAAAAGAGAGTCAGAAATCGGGATTGGGATGGAAACAGGAACAAGAACATTGGAAAAGTTCTTGGTTTTGGTTTCAGTCCGATGTATGATTCTGACACAAGAAAAAATGTACAAGGAAGAAAAAGCAGAAGTTGGGATCAAAATGAAAATAGGAACTTACACTTTTAAGGGTGTAAGGTAATGGTTCCAATATGAAACTCGAATCTGACAAAGAAAACACAAGGGAAAGCATGGGGATTGGGATCAAAACACAAATAAGAACTTCCAATTTAAAAGTAACAAGTGCTAGTGACATTCTGAAATCCAAACCCGAAAAGCAAAGGAAAACAAGGACTTAAGAGAAAAATACAACTCCTAAAGCCCGAACAAGAACAACCAAGACAAAAAACAAGAAAGGGGGGCCCATTTTAACCAAAAAAATGGGGTGGTTATACAAGGAATAATAATTGGTGACTCGATTGGGAAAATGGTTTTACCCTTTTCAAGATACTAAAGAATTCAGTCACCCAGAACCTCTGGTTTATGAACCTTTAACTTGAGTTGGATCAGTCACAACAAACGAGGTTGAGCTAGAATCTCAAAATGTCCATAAAAAATAACAACTTTGAATCTGAGTGTGTACATGTATGGTGCATCATTTCCTTAAGGACTTTACGTATCTTTGAAACAACTGTATTAAGATTCAAGCTATGTAAAGTGAGTCCCTTTAGCTGTCGTGCAATGATATCCTGGTCATTGCTCCACTTCCAGCTAGGTGTCTATAGCCCTGACAGAGATACCTCTAGTTCTTTTAAAGTATTTCTCTATTGTCAACCAGGCGTCCATAGCCCAGGTAGAGATACTTGAATCATTCTTATAATATTGAGTTTACTGTAATTTATACTTCTCTTTTCTTTTCTTCTCATAGTTTACTTGAAGTAATTATTTTCTTATCTCTTCCCTCAATACTTTAGATGTAAGAATTTGAAAATCAGGTTGAGAACTACAATGGACCTCATGACATTGTTTAAAACTCAAAAATTTCACCTAGCTCATGAATACAGTCACCTTAAGACAGACAAGGCCTTATGGAAATAAATGATCCTATCTAAAATGTGACAAATTCAGTCGTGGTTTATGAGATCACTTAAAATTCCCGTTTGTTCTTAACCTTTCAAATTTACATTAAAATGTACATAAAACATAAGTTTCGAAATGAATGAGCTCAACTAACATTCCTGAAAAATACCTAAATCAATTTCTTGGTCATAGTACCCTTAGTATGCTTTGAACAACTACCCATTATAAAGAAATGAAGGAAAATGAAAGTCCCTAGAAATAGAAAGGAAACAAAAAAACAAGGAAAAAAACAATGAATAGAAAATCAGGAAACAAAGGAAAACAAACGAACAAGAAAACCAAAAATGAGAAAACAACAAAATTACATATGTACAACATACAAATGATCAAGCCTTCATGGGCCAAAGTAATGCTTGAGAAATTTCCCATTGAGTGGCAATGGAACAGGTTCTCTTGTCAAGGTGCTCAGACGGAAATAATTCTCACCTAAGATCTCAACGATCTGATATGGACCCAACCAAAGTCTATCAAAATTTTGGTGATCACCCTTCCTCTCCCTGGCTTTGTCCCATAGCAGCACTAGGTCTGATATTCTGAAGGCCTTGATTTTGGCTCTCTTGTCAAACTAGCATTTGACTACAGCCTAATGTTTGGAAAATTGCTGCAAAGAAGCATCTCTTTGTTCTTCTAGATTGAGCAAATTAGCTAGTTGAACCTCTATCCTATTGTCATTAGAATAGAAATCTTGCATAAACCGCAAAATGGATATCTGTAGATGAATAAGAAAGACTGGATCTTGGCCATAGACTAACTTAAATGGTGAGTTTTCTAAGGTGGCTTTGATTCTAGCCCTATTTTCCCATAAGAAAAATCTCAGCAATGTGTGCTAGTCCTTAGGATTACTTTCTAGGAACTTCTTAATTACCTCCAACAAATTCTTATTGGTAGACTCTGCTACCCAATTGCCCTGTAGATAGTAATTAGATGAATACTTAAAAGACATTTTATGTTCATACACACATTGAATAAATTGTGTGGAAGAAAAGGTAGGTCCGTTATCACATACCAGAGCAAACGGTAATCCAAACCTGGTAATGACACATTCGTTAAGGAATTTGATAATGACATCAGTGGTACTATTCTTGCAAGGTTGAGCTTCTATCCAGTGTGTGCAATAATTTGTCACAGTCAAAATAAACCTATGACCTCCAAAAGAATTTAGAATAATTACCTTGACAAAGTCTAAGGCCATTGGGAAAATGGTCTTACCTCATATACAGGTTGCAGGGGTATCACCGGATTGCATTCTCTAGATGTTGAAGTTTGACATGTATAACATGGCCTAACATGTTGGTGAGCATCTCAGAACACATGAGGCCAATAATAGCCTGATCTCAAAATTTGATGTGCCATGGCATCGATTGAACCATGCCCAGTACCATGTCTACCATGAAACTCAACAATGGCATGTTTTTCCTACTGTTGATATAGGAAACACAAATAAATGCCTTCAAAATTATTCCTATACAAGGCTCCTCCTTTGATCATATAGTGAGAAATATTTAGTCTTAGTGCTCTTCTTTGAGTGGTATTCATCCCATTGGGACACTTATTGTTTAACAGCTCAAGAAGATCAAATCAACATACCATGGGTTTCTTGTGAATGATTGTACTGTGTACTACTCACATGTGATTTTGGGTCTGCCATGGCTTTAGATAGGCCTTGTCATCAGACAAGCTTCATTAGGTGAATTTCAAGGTAGAACTCGTACAAAATTTCCATCTATTTTCCTCTTCTTTCTCCTAGCTCACTCTACATTAGAAGGGAGTTTACTATAGGGTCTGAGACTATGGTTGTGATCTGACTTCATAGAATGTAATGCTAGAACTTCTTAACAACTCTTACCAATGCGAGGGTCTGATTCTCCAATGGTGGGTGTCTAATCTCAACATTCTTGAAGGGATAACTCATAAATCTATGGGCAGTCATCCCCTTTTCCTTTAGGTTATGTCAAAACAACAACACACGAATGATTAGATGTGAAAGAATAAATGTAGAAAGGCATTAAATAGTTGGGACTAGTTAAAAGAGGTGCCTTTGAGATAGATTGTTTGATTTGTGTGAAGGCAGCCTTAGCCTCACTACTCCATTCAATCTTTGCATCTTTCTTCATCATCTCAATGAGGGTTTTAACAGTCTCTATGAATCTGGTCATGAACTTCCTTACAAAGTTTATCTTTCCGAAGAAATACCTCATTTCCTTTTTGTTGCCCGACATGGTTTCAAGATTGATTCCACTCTGTTTGGGTCTATTGAGATTCTTGTTTCTGATATTATATGACCCAATATTTTTCCTTCTGAAACCCTATACACACATTTCTTTGGGTTGAGGGATACACTATAACTTATACATTTTTGAAGGGCCTTTGACAAGTTAGTAGCATGGTCTTCCGTATTTTTGGAAAATATAGTTAGATTGTCCATGTAAATGATAATACATTTACCTACCAGATCCTTAAATGCAACGTCCATCACATGCTGAAAGGTGGCTCTAGCATTGATGAGACCAAATAGCATCCTTCAGTAGGAAAACGTCCCCCACTTAGTAGTGAAAGCAGTCTTCATTCTGTATTCATAGTTAACCAACACTTGATTGTATCTTGAATAGCCATCCAGGAATGATATCATATGTGAGCCCTTAACTATCTGCAACACCTCATCAAGAGAAGGAAGTGGGTAGTTATCTTTTTTTGAATATTTTTTGAGGTTTTTGACATTGACACACAATCTGATTTCCCATTTCTTTTTACGAACAAGCACCAGATTTGCAATCCAGTTCGAATTCCTCACCAGAAAAATTATTCTTGCTGAAAGTAGCTTCTGTACCTCTTTAAGAATTAGAGGTTCGATTAAGGAATTCACTAGACGTTGCTTCTGACAAAATGACTTTTCTTTGGGTTGTAAAGGGATAGTGTGCATTATCACTGAAGTATCAAAGGTTTTTAGATCCTCATACCTCCAAGAAATTGCTGCAATATTTTCTTTCAGTACTCTCAAGATTTTGTCTTGAATTTCCTTTGGGAAAGCTTTTCCAATGAATATATTTCTCTCTGGGTCCAAATCTACCAAGTTGTATGATTCATACTTTCCTCCATTAGTATCGGTAGGTTGTTTCTCATGAGCCCGAGGATCATAATCGAAGATCCTCGCTAGTTCTACCATTCCCTTAGGAATGCTGTTGGTTTTTAGATTCATTATACCCTCTACATTACAATCTTCCAGATGCTAGTCTTTGTGATCTCTATTAGACTCATCAATGATTTGTCCTTTGAAGAAATTTTAACTTACCAAAAATGAAAGGATATGCTGATCATCATCAAAAACCTGGAAGTTTCAGAAATTGTCAGGAATGGTTAGGATCGACACTAATTCAATAAAGAACCTTTTTAGCTTTGAATCTTGCATACGATCCAAGGTACTAGTAGCCACAATGATTGCATCTATGATTTGGTTGTCTTCTCTGGGAATCAACTTAATACCAAAAGTGTTGAAATCTTTGATCAAGTTCCACACTCTGTTCTTGTATACAACCAACCTTTTATTGTGGAATGTGTAGTAGATGCAAACCTGCTTGATTGTTACCTCAAAATCTCCCATTACTTTTAGAGCTGTCACTTTCTTCTGATGCACAAACATTAGTTTTCTAGCAATTTCCTCGTACTCTACAATTTTGTTAGTACATTCAAACTATAACTTGTAAGAAGCAAAGTAAGTTTTCCCTTTGAGGTTGGTTAATTTTACTCCAGCTCCACTCCCGGATTTAGATTTGGAACCATCAAATTTGAGGGTCCACAATTGATCTTGGGTTGGGGTTTCTCTCCTCAGGTCAGCTATGGGTGATTGCTTAAGAGAAATAGGTGGCGGCTTAGATTGGTTTGAGATATTAAGATTGAGATACTGTTGTAAATGATGATTGTTAG